>JAOSBN010111991.1:0-40236 GCA_027563595.1 Erythroxylum suave
CCCACCCCCCCCCCCCCCGCCAAAGTATATATAAATACATGTTCATATATATATATTTATTTCTCATATAAACATGTAAAACTTATAAAGATAAACAGGGAGATGAGATCCATATCATATGCTTACTGTGTCTACTTTTTTTTTTAGGTCATGTACAAGCATCTAAATTACAATGGGTTTAAAATATTCACTAAGAAATGAAGGAAGAAGGTTTTATATACTATTGGATGAGAGAAGTTATCTAAAGCTTCTCAAGGAATTTTTTGAAAAAGACAATTACTTTATTGCTCTAAAATTATGAGTTAGAATGAAGGAAATGGTTTGATATGAAAAGGTGTAGCAATCAATGTCCTTTACTTTATCCATCAAAAAATTATTATAAGAACATGTTCAACCACACGATTATGTAGTTTTTTTTATGTCCAATAAAAACTTAAACAAATACGGTTTCATATATAGCCATGTGAAAATCTGTGCCCTCTATATTGTACCTTGAAATTTTCTAATAAGAGCATAAGTGTGTACTCAACCATGTTAAAAAAATCTTTAATAAACACACTTTGGTGTGTGTATGAATCATACTCCATTCCTTTCCATTTATATTGACAAATTAGAAAATATAAGAAGAACATGTTTAACAATATAAACATATAGTTAATTGTGTATAATAAAACCTTTATTAAATATTATTTTGTACATGGCATGTACAAAATCATGTCTCTTTGAATTGATGCTTCAAAAAGTATAAGAAGCAAATATTTGATCAAAGAGACATGTAGTTAATTGTATCGAATAAAGCCTTAACTAAACACAAATTATACACTCATATGTACAAACTTGTGTCCTTTTAAATTGGCTTTTCAAAAATTTGCACAAGAATATGGTGACTATATAGGCATGTACTTAATTGTGTTGTTAGTTTCTTTAAATATTTCATGGTAAGTTTTCACATACATGTGGGATACAATGTACTTATTTCTTGTATAATTTCAATTATAACATAGTATTCTCTGTTTGTAGACATTTTTATTCTCATTTTAAAGTGTAGATATTACTTATTGATAATGAAAGATGGCATTTTTGTCCCTAGACATGAGGAATGATTTTCTTTTCACACAGTCATTATATTCCCATTTAAATATGTAGGTGTTACTTATTTGTAATGAATGATGGTATTTTTTGTACATAGGAGTAGTGTTGGATAAGTAGAGTATTATTACGATTTGAATTTAGCTAAGGTATTCTTTGAACTTAGAGATGAAATTCTCATTTTCTATTAGAGTCATTACTTATTCTTAAAGTGTCATAGTAATTTTTTTACATAACAGTATTATTATATATACTAAGTCATAGTATAGTTTGCATTAAGGCAGATCTTCTATTCTGGTTCATGGTTTCTCTTGACCTTAGCTTTATTACAAGCCAAAAACTAGAATGTGTCATATCATTTGAATTTATCATACCTACCTCTTTTATTAAAAAAAATGGCAGATCAAATTGCTATTTTCTTTCTTTTTGAAATGATAATGCACTCCATTCTGTTTTGCACGAGACCAAGGGTCTATGTTCGAATTCAAAACAAACATCCCCTATTCGAATTGTTCTCTCTACTAAGGCATTATATTCTTTTCTAAATATATATGTGTTACTTAAATGTAACGAATAATGATATTTTGCATGCATTGACTTAGTGTTGGATAAATATAATATTAATTTAGTTTGATTAGGCTAAGGTATTTTTGGTACTCAAATATGAAATTCCCATTTTAAATTGAAAGTGGTATTTTATTTAAAGACTAATGGTATTTTTTGTACATATGGTTGATATTAAATGGATTGAGTCTTTTTTTTATTGAATAATAAACTTGATTATATCCAATCATCATATTCTCATACAAAAGTGAAGTTGTTACATAAAATGAGGAATATTAGTTTTTATGCATATATGTTGTATAGTATCCAATGAACCATGTTACTATTTATACTAATTTATGGTGAGATATTCACGTATTAAAGTTGTAGTATCACTAATATGAAAGGAGACAATCTATGGTACTTTCTTACACCATCTTTGAACAAATTTCTTCGCATGGTAATGGTATTTTCAACCAAAAAAAAACTCATGCTTTTTAGAATATGGATATGTGGTATTTACGCATTCTTGTTATTTTTAATTTATTATTTACAACATTTACTGAGAAAATTACATTAATGGAGATGGATGATAACATTATAGAATTTTCACAACTTATTTTCCTCATCAATCGACATATCTTTATGTAAATTCAATCTATGAACAATTAAAACATATTAAAAAATAGTAAAATATAATCCTTACATTCATTATTAAAAAATAATTTTCAACATGATCCTTACATTATACTATAAATGTCACTATATTAATCATTAAATATATCTACATTACATAAACGATACCATTGAATAATATAATACATATGAACATATGTTAAAAGTTATAAGTACATATAACAAATTAAGCTACAGATAACTTGATTACCTGTTGGTGGAGATATGGAATTTAAGTGGACAGATTTAGATAAGGTGTCAAAATTGCCTATTGTTATCAGAATGACCCTTATACAATGTGGTTTAGTTTAAGATGTTAAAATTATATATTGTTGGAAAAATAAAGTTTCTTCCTTCAACATAAGCCACTAAAAACTTCTTCTTTTTCTTGTTATTAGTGATTTACTAATATGGTAACATTTGATAACTTATAGAGAAAGAAGAAGAGACTATTGGGAGATCAATTAATATACAATCACTATAAATCAAAATAAAAATTTATAATTTCTCAATCATATCTCAATAGTTGAATAACTTGAAAAACATGAATCATAAAAGTAATATAATCATTCCTTATTTAAATTCCTACCAAAATCTTTTTCTTAAGGTGCTAACAACGAGATACTCAAGTGGCCAACCTTTAATGACATCTACAGAATAGAAACAAAGAACTTAACCTCTAAGTGAAAATAAGCAGGACTATTAGTTCCCTTACATTTATTTCTTATAAGTAGGAAAAACATTAGGGTTTCTTGTATTAAAATTAAATACTCTAATTATAATTAAAGTCAAACTATAATGATAATTTAATTTAATTTAAATAAAAACAAATATCTTATATTTGATTACTGAAATTTCTCAAACGTCACAACTAAGTCCAACTTAATTTAAATTATTTTCCTCTTTTTAGTTACTTTTTATATGTGACTGACTAGGTTCCCAATATATTGGTAATGATTAACAATGATAATTATAATTCATAATTAAAATTAAATTTAGACAAATAAAAAATTCTTTGATTTATCTTTAATTCTTTAAGTAAATATTTTATAATTATAAATCAAGACTGATGTCTAGCAATATGTTTTGAACACCCAATTATTAGGTGTTTCAAAGTTGTTTGACTCAACCTATCTATACATGGTAATGATGTATAATTTTATCCTTTCAACAACTAGTGTTTCGATTAGATATAAACTATAGATATGGTGTCTACTTCTATAAATCAAATCATGTTTATTCCTTCTAACTAGTAATTGATTTATAATTGATATTTGAAAACACTTTCCAAATATTAACTTACTCTAACTAGAGAATTCTTTAAAACATTACTAATTAAGAGTAGTGGAACATTCTCTCTGGCTACTTTAGAGTGAAGAATACTTTATTGACTTAACTATCTTTGTATGATTCATACTATATCCAAGTGCTATTGACTGAGTTACCCTGATTAGAATAGGTCATAAGTAGCATCAAAGCATAGCAGTTTTCACATGAGATACTTTGGTAACCTTATTTCTAAAGATCGATTATACAACCATCTTATGCGGAAATTTATAGATATATAAGTAATGTTCTATTTAGGATCATTATAATCAGTTAGTTTAATGAACTTATTCTCTAATCAGCACCCACACTTTTGTTTCAATATCTCTACATTTTAATTTATAAGATCAAATATTTTCTTTATACGAAAGACAAATAATGTGTGCTAGTTTTACCATTTCATCAGTACCATATCTTGATAAAAGTACAACTAGGAATAATACATAAATATAGATTAGTCTTTTATCTATGATATGATTATAATTTCAGTTGCATATTAATTATTAGAGGGATTTTACTTTCAATATTAAAACATCATATGTAATTGAAAATTTTTCATAAAGATGAAGAATGCTTTTATTGATTAAAATAATAATGTTATATATAAGTTTCAACCAATCGATTAGCTAAAAGGGCATAAAATAACAATCTCCCACTTTCACTAAAGTCAATTGCATATGTATCTGTTAATCATGTCTCTTACAAGACAATGTGTTAGACAGGGGATGTGTCAATTTTTCTTCAGTAGGAAATAGCTTACTTGCTTTATCTTTATGCTCTATTACCTTCCTAATTAAGTGAAACTTTTTGAGTACATATTTGAATCGTTGATGAGACCTTAGTTCCTTTTTCTATGTAATATCATCATTTGTATCAAAATACAATACTATTAGCTCAATAATATTAGGAACCATTCCAATTTTTGTGGCAAACTTCTTGATCCAAATTCTTTCCTTTCTTTCCTCTGCCATGTAAATTTACTCTACTTTATTCATTAGAATCTGCAATGGTTAGTTATTTGGAACTTTTCTAACTTACTGCACCATCATTCAAATTGAAGATGTACCCAAATGGTGATATGTTATTATCTGGATCAAATTGTAAACTAGTAGTTCAATACCCCTGAACTCTTAGTTAAACTCTTTCCTTGACTAATATAAAGGATTGGCCTGAAACTTACTCGTTATATTCAAAGCATAAGAAATATTTGATCTTATATATAGCATCACATACATGATTGATCCAATTGTTCAAGCATATAAAACACAATCCATTTTCTGTCTCTCTTTTTCTGTCTTAAGACACATACTCTGTGAGAGAGAAATCCCATATGATATGTGTAAGAATCCTCTCTCAAAATTCTCTATGATAAACCTCTTTAGGACTTTGTTCAAATATGTTTATTGTTATAAGCCAACAACCTCTTTGATCTAGCTCTATAGATCTTTGTTCTTATAATATAAGTTATGTCTCCTATATCCTTCAAGGAAAAGTTCTTAGAAAACTAAATCTTTATAGAATAGAGTATTGGCTTTTCGTTTCTGGTTAGCAATATGTCATCCATATATAGCTCTAAAAAATGATTGCACTCCCACTAACCTTACTATAAACATATGGCTAGTCTATATAATCTATAAAATCAAACTCTTGATTATCTCATCAAAATAAAGGTTCTAATTTAGTGAAACTTTCTTAATTCTATAAATAGATTTTTGCAACTTGCATACTCGATTAGGAAATCTACTAAATTCAAAACCCTCAAGTTTTATCTATTGGATCGCTTATGGTTTGAATATGTATATTGCACAGTGGAATAGACCATAGAAATAGGGGTTTTATGCCTTGATTAAATAAAAAATTTTACAACAAGAAGTTTCGGAATTACCTCTTGTAGTATGCGGATCAGATTTCCTTCTCAGAATTTTTGACACTACAGTTCACGAACATCCTCTACTGGTATCCATATGAGGATGAACGATCTGGGCAATAACTAATGTGTGCTAGCACATTCTAAAACACATTAGAATGCTGCACTCTTTTTCTCTCGGGAAAGATGATGAGTGGCTAAGGTTTTCATATGTCTTCTAATAAGACATAATCCTTCTACTTATAAAAAATCCCTAATCCTAAACCCATTAGGATTATGGAAGCCTAATAAGTTTTGGCCTATATTATATCTCATATAATAAAAGCCCGACAACTTAATTATATCTAACCCAATAAATATATCCACATATATTTATTCAGTGCCTAATAAATTAGGCCCAAGAGAATAAGCCCAAATCACATCACTCTTTGTGTGCGACCCTGTAGGCTCATTTGATGTTGGCAATAGGCTTAATCACACTTTAAGGTCTATAAGTCATAAGTGGCCTATAGCAAGACATTATGACTACCCAAATCAAATGATGATTAGTAATCTAATTTAACCTATAACCATGGTTACAAATTCAGTCCCTTTGTAAAATGATATCAAGATTGATCACAAAGCATGGTACATGTCAACCTTTGATTAATCATAGTTTCTTAATTCCCAAGTTAACTGACTATTACAAATGACATTGATGACTCCTCATCAATTCGTTTAAGCACAGTCATGCATTTCTTTAGCCAAACTTGTCAAGAGGCCCAAATGATATCTCTCTCATTTAAGAAAGGTACAAATCCCATCTACGTCATCCACATACCTCCGCATGATTCATTTAATGTCCAACATAAGACTACTTTTTATCCAGTTAAAGATAACTACGTCTAATGTCAAAACACTGAATTTCTCATGTAGGGAACCATGATGACTTCAGGTCAAAGGACTAAAGTCAAACCATATTGAGAATCATTAATGACATGAAACCATGTAGTGTTCTCTTTGTGAGTCGGTCCAATATATGTTCTCTTACATATATCTATGTATCTAATTTGATAACTCATATCCATGATCAGTAAAACGTTATCATCAATTAGAATACCTACTAGCCTCAATTCATTATTGTTCCACCAATAATGATCAACCAAGGATAGTTGAGAATAATATTATAATGCTTATGGTTTTACTATCAAGTCACATATTTGAGGACATAAGCCTAATACTATTCATAGAATGTAAATCACATTACATAAACAACATACATGCATATATAAAAGAATACCTCTGAATATATAAATAATAAGTCAGAGCACACTACTAACAGTATCATATACATATCCTTAAGCAAATTTCCAATTAAAAACATTATTTTGAAATCCATCTGTTAAATTTCGTAATTACGATATACAACTATAGTCAACAAGATCTTAATGGACTTAAGCATAACTACAAGCAAAAAGGTTTCATCAAAATTAACTCCTTGTTTTATTGTAACCTTTAGCCATTAGCCTTGCTTTATATGTATGTACATTAACATCTATGTTAGTTTTTCTCTTAAGAACCACTTACATCTAGAAGTACAATACCATCCAGAGCATCCAACAAGTTTATACTTGGATAGTGTACATTGATTCCATTTTTGATCTTATAGCTTCAGGCCAATTTAAAGAATCAATGTCAAACAATGCTTCTTTAAAAGTACTATGTTCATTGTAACACCCCACCCTCTCGAGACCCATACCTGACATCCTGTGTGATGTCCGAGAACTTGCCCCGTGAGGGTGGCGTGCTAGAGCACTCAGTCAGTCAAATCTTGATACTTTTTTTTTAAATGCATACGCAGAAAAAAGTAATCAAAATTTCAAGCTCACATTTATTCAGAACATTTTCAATCGCAACAATACAACCATCAATTTTTCAATAGCCATTTGGGCCCACACTTTCATGTCATAAAAAAGATCACAATTAGTTATTACACTTTGATCAATCTCTTTTGTAAAACCTTTCCAATTGGAAAGTTATACACAACAAATATATTTAAATACACAAGATACAGTAATTGTGGAAGACTTAATTTGGTACAAAAATAAGGAAAATACAAATGCAGACGCGAACTGATCCCGACCTCTATCTCTTACTTGAATGCAATATCTGTACTCCCATTAGCCTAACGGGGTAACTATTCTAAGCTTGAAAAAAATATTGCAAATTTTGGGTGAGTTTTGCAAACTCAGTGAATGACCACCGTTGATGGCTCACTCAATCATATAACACATACAGTTCACATAGTCACATAATTTACATTTACTCGAGACATATCTCACATCAGAAATCAGTCAAATTATTCACATTATTCATATTAAATGCATATGTAATGCTTATAAGACTCACTTTCAATTTGTTATTTTCATTGTGATCGAGTGCCTTTTTATCTAGCCCATATCTCTTAGTGGATACTAGGCTATATAAAATGATATCCCATATCCCTTAGTGGATACCAGGTACATTCATAACTGAGCCTGAGGCTCTTATCACAGTCTGAGCTTAAAGGTCTTTTTCCACAATCTGAGCTTTAAGCTCTTTTTCAGAGGCTACTTTGGTCACAACTCCCATTATGTTTCATACATTCATGTAATGGAATGCAACATATTCTCATACTTTCAGTCAATCATATTACTGAACATTCACATTCAAATCACATTTATCCTTGAACCTTAGTCCAGCATTCAACATTAAGTTGAGAATTACATTTTCACTTACATGCAAATGCTTATTCAAAACACATTTATCTTCAAATTATGTACACTTAGTTCATCTCATTCACATACAAGAACACTTTGATATCTCAACCAAGCATCATAATTATTGGACCTCCTTTCCGGAAACCAACACAATCAATCACATTCATATAGACATTCAGTAGTTAATCAATACCAAAATTCACACAAAACAAACAATGAAATGAGACCATCGAGGTTTAATCACAGTATGCTTTAGATTAGCAATTGCTTCCAAGATCTAGAAACATCCGAATGTGTACATTTATCCTACACATCAAAAATTATGGAGTACACACATTGCACACACATTAATAATTGCACAATCTTAAGTATTCCTTCATACACAAATGTGTATATGGAATGTGTACAATGCATGCTCAATGACAATCCCAAGTATCTTTCCATTATTTTCATCATATTATCAGTCTTATATCAAAACTAACTTAAGTTTCATTTGTACTTAGGGTTTATATCTCAATAAAATTCCTAGAATCAAATTCCATAACTCAGTTGTTCATTTCAGATGTTTCTCCAAACACTGACTTTCGGGTCTACTATTTCTGATTATTTAAACAATCAAAATGAAGTAATTTGGAAACAATTTCTTTTTTAAGGATTTTCATTCTATCTCATAAGTTTCTAAAGACACCAAAATCATTCAATTTGGTTCAGTAATTTAAAAGTTATACACAAAATATTTTCAGACTACTTTTATTCTGTGACAGTGCCCTATACTCAACTTCCACCAAAAAATTGAAATTCTTACAATCCGATTCAGAATTTCATTTCTTCAGATAATTTGTATCCCCATGTCTCTATTTACTCCAAATAAAAAATCATCAGAATTGGATAACTAAAGGTCAAGATATCATCAAAATACCAAAGTATGTTCTATGCTAGAAAGTTTGCTGCAGCGAACTTTTCCAGAGAGGAAAAGTTAGCATGAAATCTTTCAAGTTGGCTGCAGCGAACTTCATCATTCAAGCTGGCCTTGGCAAACCAAGGAGAGTTGGCCGTGACGCACTTTGACAGAGCATACACAAAACACGTTTCGTTTTCCAGCTTTTCCCAACATCTCTACTTCATACCACCATAACTTTTGATCCAGAACTCCAAAAATTACAAATTTTATATGAGCGGAAAGCTAAAAAAAGTATCTACATCTTTCATGAACACTATTTTGTCAAAATCTATCTAGATCAGTATAGTAAATTCGTGTAATTTTCAGATCAAAAATTTAACTCTCTTACTATTCATTCCTAGAAATTCTTGTACTTCAATCAATGTTTGAGACTCTTAACGACAGAATTAAAACTTGTTGTCTTCATTAAAAATATAGCCATATATCTATAGCTTAATCAAAATTAAGAACCATCTCAATTGAACAACTCTATAAGAAGTTATGGCTAAAACACTGAAGCATATGCAGCGAACATTTTCCAGATTTTCAAACTTCCAACATTTACATCTAACTCTTAACTATCATCAAACATGCTCCATTCATCAAAGCCATGAAGAGTAATAGGTTACTTACTTGATTTGGCTTCAAAGCTCCTTCAAACTCTTCAAGAAACCCTAGCTTCCTTATCTTACACGTACATCATCAATACAAGGGTGTAAGGTTAGGTCTTTAGTGACAAAATGGAGAAGAGGACAAATTTTAGAGAATCAAGGTGAAAGAGTTAGACCAAAAATCAGTATGGTGACGGTGAGAGTGATTTTCATGAGAGAAGAAGGGAAAGATGAAGAGAAAGAAGAAGAAGAAGAAGATGGAGAAATGGAGCATATCTCATTAATGGTAAGTAAAAAACCGTGGAATGGTCTTTAATTGGGTAAAAGAATAATAAGTGATAAGGGTAGTGACACTTGTCACTTTCTTATAGTCCCACATTTGCTCTTTTAATCTACTAGTCCATTTGTCTCCAATTTTCAACCCAAAATTTCTCTCAATTTTTAATGACATAAGTCATTAAATCCCAAAGTCACATATAAAAATTTCTATTGCCATTTGACCCTTATTTCTACTACCATTCATCAATTGTTCTATCACTTGGCATTTTTCCTAGTCCAAAAAATCCTTATATTTTAGAAAATTCCCAAATTTTCTCCAAAAATTTTAATTCACTACTTATACATTCCACTCAATTTTTAAGACACAAAACCATAATTCGCATCATATTCACATTAAAACAATCATTTATACTCGAAAAATGTCAATTGAGTGCATGAATAATTATTTTGAATGTGTGCAATAATCAAATTCACATGTGTCTGTATGCTAACATTATGTATGATGAAATGCAATTTCCTTAATCTCTCTTTGATCTCACATGTACCTAATTATAGGGTCCCAACCTTTAGTATAGGAGCGGGATGTTACATTTCTCCCGTCCTTAATAAATGTCGTCCTTGAAATTCTTTTCTGATTGATCGAGAAGGCAGGGGAATTCTTTCCTCAAATACTCCTCCATTTCCCATTTAACTTTACCACTCGAATAATTTCTTCCAATTGACTATAGTCAATGAAATCAATAAATCCCCTACTTATTTCTTCCAATATCACACTATCTTAACTGTTTCCTCATTATATTTCAGATTACTCATAAATTTTCACTTCGTAAGCTGTCAATACCTCTTTGCCAAATCATATCATTATTTCTTAGTGTATTCACCTATCACACATTATAATTCTGAGACATCTTTATTGCTAATACAATGCATTAGTTATTGGTCCTATGCTCTCAATAACTTCATTTGGACCAATACAATTCGAGCATAGTTTATCCTCTTTCCTAATCTGACAACACTTTACTCAATCTACACACACCTTGACAAGGTGATACTCTCAAAGATATTTAATTTTTCACTTGATACTTCACATCTCTTTAGTGTTAATACATTCGACTTTGATGTCTATCACATTAAGTTCCATAACCTCAATGTTGATACTCCAAATTTTATTTATCTTACTTGAATCATTTAGTTTCTGATATAGATCAATTTCACTAATCAACAGTATCTCGAATCAATTCTGGTTTTCAACCTTTTTTTTTGGCCCTCTTCATTTCAATGTAAGGGTGAACGACTCTTGTTGTTGTACAATGCCTCATATAGTACTCTAATGATATCACTGTGATAATGATTGTTATGCTTAAAATCAAATAAGCTATACATTGATCTCATGTCTCTATAAACTCCAAATATAAGTTCTAAGCATATCTTCAACATATAAGATTGTTGGTAATTCAATCATTCAGTCACTTGATTCTACATTCTTAGCCGCTAAATGTTGTTTATGTGAATTCCTACTAGGATGTCTGGCCTAGGTTGTTACTTGCTTTCTCTACTAGTCCCTTTGCTCAATCATCTTTATTGGGTACACATACTCTTTACGTTAATCACAAAGTAACAATTTTCAATCACGCTCAAATTCAGGTTCATTTTTCGTTTTCTTAGTAAGATTCACAAATTCTGAATCCTCAACTTGGGCTTTGCTAATCTTTTCAAGTGAAGCTGATCTTAAATTTAATAGCTAATGGTACTTTGCTTTGTCCAAACTTCAACTCGACATTCTATGCTCTTTATTGCACTTGACTTTGTAACCTTAATACCTGAATTTGTGTTACACACTATTGAAAAAAAAAATATTTTGGTTCCATGAATCAAATTAAAACACTAGCTTTACTAGGAAAGTACTCATTTTCTTAATCAAAATCTTCAAGTAACTTTATCCATTGTCTCAGTCTCGTATTCAATTCTTTCAGACTCAATAATTATCTCTTACTTTAAAAGTCCATATAAAATCCAAAATGTTTCACTGTACTTATAGTGTCTCTAAGCTCCTCAATGCAATTACTATTGCAGCAATTTCTAAATCATGTATCAAAATTTAGCTCATGAGATTTTAGTATTTATTTATCTCCATGCATATGAAATCACTTTATTATGCTGCAATGGATTTTATTATAATCTCTTATACAAACATCATTATATACAACAAAATCTCCAAATCCAGTGATATAATTATCTTTAATGTTTTACTTCCTCAAAATTCTTTTTACAATTATCAGTCCATATGATCGACACATTTTTCCTCAGAAATCTCGTCAAAGGGCTAAGATCAGTAAAAACCACCCCTTAATAGTCTCTGGTAGTATCCAACATATAGCTAGTTTTATAGAACTCTGAATCTCACATATATTCCTTGAAATTTCTCACCTTATCATCACCTTTACTTTTTTTTCTTTGGTCTTTCTATATTCCATGTTCAGATATGATACAACCCACATTTTATTTGATCAAGCTAAGATTCATTTTCATTAAACTTGGGATATAATTATTCCTACTTCTATGATATGTAAGGTTTCCTTAAGTATTCAAAATATCCTTCTCCACTTTTCAAACACATTTAATATATCACCTATGATCACAGTCACTAATCAATCCAAACAAAATTGAGTCAGTTTATTCTTCAATACTATAATATTTTCAGGTGCATTGTTAACTCCAACAAATATAACCCAAATTTCCTTGTGCCAATGAGTTGTTCTCTTAATTCTTTAAGAATCTAATTCCTCAATAAGGTAGTATTATCTCATGTAATTTTTGATTCTTCCTAATTGACTTCTTCTTCTCTAATAAATTTCACAATTCACTCTATTTCCTTCGATTTCACAATGACTTATTCTAACATCTGCTCATTCTTACTAGTTGCTCCACAAATTTCAATTTATTTTCAATCTTTACTTCCTGGATTGGTAACACATTCCTTATATCAAATTTGTATCTCCTGTACATAATTGCATGGAATATAGTTTGAACCTCAACTCTTTCAGTAATAGCAGTAGTATTATCTTTAATTCAAGTATCAATAAGGTATTCATTTTTCTCACAACTGAGTTTCTTATCTATCTGGCTCCAATATTCACTTTGTATATTCATTTCTAATTTTCCTTTCATTGATCATTCTTAAATTGAATCATCTGATCAACTTAACCTAGATCAGGGAAATTCTCCTTCGAAAGAGGATTTCTTACTATTTTCATCGATACCCCTCATGAAATTCTTATCAATCAACTGTCTTCACCATTACTTGTTAGCCATTCTTAATACCTTAAGAAGATCAATTTTAGCTATTCATAATATCTTATTAAGATAAATTTATGCTATAACTCATATCATCAAAATATCCTTTTTCATAAGGCTCATTGAAGTGTTAAGCAAATTATTTACTCTAATACCTTGGTATATACCATCAAAATTATTACATCTTATCTAGAGATGTATTTAGGACAACTCACCAATTAGTTGCTTACGCTAAGGATACCTTGATCTCATTTGATTTTAGGCAACACTTCCCCTTTTATGCATGTCCTCGATTGTGAGGATTATGCCATAATCGTGTCCTTCTTCTTTTTCCTAAAATTCATCATATATGGTAACATCATTAACAATCTCAATTCGTTCCCAATTGATCACTATAAGCACTTTCGCGTCCTACTCTAACTCATCTCAGACTTTAAACTACAGGAACTATGATTAGCAATTATTCAATAAGTCAACGAATGCTTCCTATATCATCTCCACACATATAATACACACATGCTTAATATTTTCACTTGTCATGGTCATCCCATTATCAGATGTGCACTCACACAGGCAAATCAACTTAACCTTGACAACTTTTTCATCTACCGTTATCCTTGTCTCACCTTTCAATTTCCATTATTTGGTCATACCTACATATGTTCACAATCAATTTCGAATCATAGATGTACAATCATCCTAAAATTTTGATTTCGATCCCACTAGCATATTATCACACTGAGTCATAAACTTTTATTACAATAATCAAACAACCATTCCAAACCTAATTTCTGCCTCTCAAGGTCATAGAAATTTTGGTTTTCATCTACTTTGTCTATACAGTTTAAATCTTGTCATTTTACTGTATCTCTATTTTCCTCTATCAATCCGTAACAATATATTCACATCCATCCCATATTTAAGGATCTAATACCATAGTACAACGTTGATGTTGTAGTCCATAATAATTGCACCAATACTATTGTGTTAAATCTTTAACTGCTATATCTAAACATATACTATCTCTTATTTCTAGATATCGTTCAGCCTTCCTCTTCTCATATTATGACAGATTATCATTCTTTTCAATGCTTCTAACAGCTTAAACTCTTAACACATGTTCAAATGTATGACTCATATGAATACAACTCATACTAGGGATCAGTTGCTACTGCCTGCTATGACAAGACAAAAATGCATGTACCTTGACACATTTTTCAGAAAATGCCCACATAAGATAATAATTATGGGCTCTGATACCACATATGTAACACCATACCCTCTCAAGACCTGTACCCGACATCCTGTGTGATGTCTGAGAACTTGCCCCATGAGGGTGGCATGCTAGAGTACTCAGTCAGTCAAATCTCAATACTTTCTTTTTAACGTGTATGTAGAAAACAG
The DNA here is from genome assembly GCA_027563595.1 of Erythroxylum suave. Taxonomy (NCBI): domain Eukaryota; kingdom Viridiplantae; phylum Streptophyta; class Magnoliopsida; order Malpighiales; family Erythroxylaceae; genus Erythroxylum; species Erythroxylum suave. Next base: position 14,767 of record JAOSBN010111991.1, read on the forward strand.
TAATCAAAATTTCAGGCCCACATTTATTTAGAACATTTTCAATCGAAACAATACAATCATCAAAGTTTCAATAGCCATTTGGACCCATACCTTCATTTCATAAAACTCAAAATCACAATTAGTTATTACACTTTGATCAATCTCTTTTGCAAAACCTTTCCAATTGGAAAGTTAGACACAACAAATATATTTAAATAAACAAGATACAGTAATTGTCAAAGACTTAATTTGGTACAAAAATAAGGAAAATACAAATGCAGACGCAAACTGATCTCGACCTCTATCTCTTACTTGAATGCAATGTCCATACTCCCGTTAGCCTAATGGGGTAGCTCTTATGAGCCTAAAAAAAATATTGCAAATTTTGGGTGAGTTTTGCAAACTCAGTGAGTGACCATCCCCGATGGCTCACTCAATCACATAACACACACAGTTCACATAGTCACATAATTTACATTTACTTAAGACATATCTCGCATCAAAAATCAGTCAAATTATTCACATTATTCATATTAAATGCCAATGTAATGCTTACGAGACTTACTTTCAATTTGTTATTTTCATTGTGACCGAGTGCCCTTTTATCTAGCCTATATCCCTTGGTGGATACCGGGCTGTATAAGATGATGTCCCATATCCTTTAGTGGATACCGGGTACATTCACAACTGAGCCTGAGGCTCTTATCACAGTATAAGCTTTAAGCTCTTTTCCAAAGGCGACTTCGATCACAACTCCCATTATGTTTCATACATTCATGTAATGGAATGCATCATATTCTCATACTTTTAGTCAATCACATGGCTGCACATTCACATTCAGATCACATTTATCCTCGGACCTTAGTCCAGCATTCAACATTAAGTTGAGAATCACATTTTCACTTACATGCAAATGCTTATTCAAAACACATTTATCATCAAATTATGTACACTTAGTTCATCTCATTCACATGAAAGCAACACCGCAATATCTCAACCAAGCATCACAATCATTGGACCTCCTGTCTGAATACCAACACAATCAATCACATTCATATAGACATTCAGTAGTTAATCAATAACAAAATTCACACAAAACAAATAATGAAATGAGACCATCTAGGTCTACTCATAGTACGCTCTAGATTAGCAATTGCTTTCAAGATCTGGAAATGTCCCAATGTGTACATTTATCCTACACACAAAAAATTACACAATAAACGTATTGCACAAACATTAATAATTGCACAATCTTAAGTATTCCTTCATGCACAAATGTGTATATGGAATGTGTACAATGCATACTCAATGACAATACCGAGTATCTTTCCATTATTTTCATCTTATTATCACTCTTACATCAAAACTCACTTAAGTATCATTTGTACTTAGGGTTTATATCTCAATCAAACAACTAGAATCAAATTTCATAACTCAGTTGTTCATTTTAGATGTTTCTCCAAACACTGACTTTCGGGTCTACTATTTCTGATTATTTAAACAATCAAAATGAAGTAATTTGTGAACAATTTCTTTTTGATAATTTTCATTCTATCTCATAAGTTTCTAATGACACCAAAATCATTCAATTTGGTTCAGTAGTGTAAAAGTTATACATAAAATATTTTCGGACTGCTTTTATTCTAAGACAGTGCCCTATACTCAACTTCAACCAAGAAATTAAAATTATTACAATCTGATTCAGAATTTCATTTCTTCAGATAATTTGTATCCCTACGTCTTTAGTTTACTCCAAATTAAAAATAATCTCAATTGGATAACTATAGGTCAAGATATCATCAAAATACCAAAGCATATTCTGCATTGGAAAGTTTGTCATAGCGACCCAGAAAAAGTTTTCTACGACGAACATATCTAGAAAGGAAAAGATCGCGTGAAATCTTTCAAATTCACAGTGGAAAACACCAGAGTTGGCCACGGTGAACTTCATCCTTCAAGTTGGCTGGGGCGAACCAAGGAGAGTTGGCCGCAGCGAACTTTGATAGAGCATACATAGAACATGTTTCATTTTCCAGCTTTTCCCAACATCTCTACTTCTATCCTCCATAACTTTTGATCTAGAACTCTAAAAATTACAAATTTTATATCAACGGAAAGCTAAAGGAAGGATCTAGATTTTTTATGAAGATACTTTGTCAAAATCCATCTAGATAAGTATGGTAAATTCGTGTAATTTTGAGATAAAAATTTTAACTCTCTTACTATTCATTCCCAGAAATTCTCATACTTCATATCAATGTTTAAGACTCCTAATGACAGAATTAAAACTTGTTTTCTTCATGAAAAATATAGCCATATATCTATAATATAATCAAAATAAAGAACTATCTCAATTGAATAACTTTAGAAGAAGTTATGGCTAAAACACTGAAGCATATGCAGCAAACATTTTCCAGATTTTCAAACTTCCAACATTTACATCTAATTCTTAACTATCATCAAACATGCTCCATTCATCAAAGCCATGAAGAGTAATAGGTTACTTACTTGATTTGGCTTCAAAGCTCCTTCAAAGTCTTCAAGAAACCTAGCTTCCTTATCTTACACGTACATCATCAGTACAAGGGTGTAGGGTTAGGTATTTAGTGACAAAATGGAGAAAAGGGCAAATCTTGGAGAATCAAGGTGAAAGAGATAGACCAAAAATCAGTATAGTGAGGGTGAGAATGATTTTCATGAGAGAAGAAGAGAAAGATGAAGAGAAAGAAAAAGATGAAGAAGAAGATGTAGAAATGGAGCATATGTCATGAATGGTAAGTAAAAGACCATGGAATGGTCTTTAATTAGGTAAAAGAATAATAAGTGATGAGGGTAGTGACACTTGTCAGTTTCTTATAGTCCCACATTTGGTCTTTTGATCTACTAGTCCATTTGTCTCTAATTTTCAACCCAAATTTTCTCTCAATTTTTAGTGACATAAGTCATTAAATCCCAAAGTCACATATAAAAATTTCCATTGCCATTTGACTCTTATTTCTACTACCATTCATCAATTTTTCTATCACTTGGCATTTTTCCTAGTCCAAAAATATCCTTATATTTTAGAAAATTCCCAAATTTTCTCCAAAAATTCTAATTCACTACTTATACATTCCCACTCAACTTTTAAGACACAAAACCATAATTCCCATCATATTCACATTAAAACAATCATTTATACCTAAACAATGTCAATTGAGTGCATGAACAATTATTTTAAATGTGTGCAATAATCAAATTCACATGTGTGTGTATGGTAACATTATGCATGATGAAATGCAATTTTGCTTATTCTCTCTTTGATCTCACATATACCAAATTTTGGGTTCCAACCTTTAGGATGGGAATGGGATGTTACATTCAACACCCATAAGAATTATATGATATTTACCCTTTTTAATTTGTAGATATAATCTATCGGTGGATAATGTATTATACTAGTGTGTCATATATTATATGTCTTTTAAATCCTCTATTGTACATCATATGTCTTAGACTATATGTCTCTATATGTCTTTATTTCTATAATATAAGTTATGACTCCCATATCCTTTATGGAAAAGATCTTTGTAGCACCCCACCCTTATAAGGCATATCCTTGAAAATACTGATAGAATTCGAGACCATACTCTACGAGGGTGGTGCGCTGGCTTAGTCAGTCAAACTCATTTCAAAAAATTTTTTCCAAACAACACATTTAATTTCATAAAACCAATAATCACTTTTAGCCTATTTTTATTTGTAGCATTTGCGATTACAAATGTTACAAACAATGAACATATCATTAGAATTTCAATAATTATTAAGTCCCATTACAATTACAAAACACTTCCATTCATAAAGTCATTACATAACAAAATTAGTCATATATACAAGGTATAGTATTTACGAAATATATTCATTAATACAAAATGATGGAAAACATATGCAGATGTGCTAATCCTGACCTTGATGTAGTGGTTATACTCCAATTGATCTAAATAAGTATCCCCTGAACCTGAGAGACAACGTTGCAATTTTTGTGAGTTTTGCAAACTTAGTGAGCAGACCAGCCTTGATGGCTCACTAAAATCACGTAACACAACAATTTATGTGCAATTCATACAATCATATAATTCACATCACTTCATTAATCATCATGTTGAATCAAATATGCTTTATATTCACTTAATTCACATTTCACATTTAGATCAATTCACACAATTCACTGCGATCATTTAAACCATACAAATCAAATATATATGCAATGCCCATGAGACTCACTTTCAACTGTTACGTTGTTGTAACCGAGTGCCTGTAATTATCCTGTATTTATTGTGGATATCGGGCTCATTAATAGCTATCTCATATCTGTTGGGGATATAGGGCTCATTATACATAGTGAGCCTTTGGCTCTTAATCACATTCTGAACTTTAAGCTCTTTTTCGGTGGTAACTTCGGTTACAACTGCCTTCATCTAATCCTGCATTCATGTACCAGAATGTATCAAATCTTATAAGTTCAATCAGTCACCTTATTTCACTTTACACATTCACTTTCACATTTCATCAGACATACATCTAGCAGTCGACAAATATGTTGAGAATCACTTATTCCTTGCTCATTTGCATACAATGAAGCACTTCTAATATATTCTCATTTGCCAAACTCCTCGGTCTGTTAATTTATGGAATTATCACATTCACATTCATATTAATAATAAGTCAATACAGATGGTTAACAAAATAATTAATTAAAAGGAGACCATCTAGGTCAACTTATAGTATGCTCCAGATTACGATTTGCTTCCTTGATTCGAAAACATTTGAATGTTAATTTTGAACCCTAGGTATCAACTTCATACAACATACACATTGTACACATATTACTAATTGCACAATATCATAAACATTCAATTGTAGGCATACGTATACATGTAATGTATAATGCATGCTTAATTTGACTATTCCAGGTATGTTTCTTTGATCATATATCTTGTTCATTCATACTTCAAAATTAATATATGGCTAATTTGAGCTTAGGTGCACATTTATGAGAACTTAGTCATTTAAATACCACCAATCATATTTCCATCACATACATGCTCTCCAATCCTTTTTCTAGCATTATAAGATCATAAAACATTCACTTTCTCATTCATCTTTACTAATACAATCATATGAACACCATCATTCCCATTATTCCCATACTTTCAAGATTTTGGTACTTTGATATCAACAATTCACTCACTATGTTATAACCTCATTTATCACTCTAAATATTTCACACATTTAATCACTTGTTCCATCATCAACTATGTTCATTTCAAGCCTCATTCAAGCCTAAATACATCATAAGGAAGCACCTTAACATCAATTGGTTCAAACATCACTCAAGAGGCAACTTCTTTATTGCACATGTCTGCCCACGATCGTGACAGAACCTCAAGGAATTGGACACGATCGTGGTGATCCTACAACGATCCTGGCATAACCATATTCTTTTTAGGCCATGATGGTATGATGAGGGTCGCGATCGTGCCCTGCATTTTCTTCGTCATTTTTTTAACGAATTCAACACACATACTAACATTATTTTCAATCCAAATTTTCCTACATTCACATCATTTATACAAATTCATTACATACCAATTCAAAAACCATATTGATTGCATCAGAGTCTCAAAACTCCACTCATTTGATTCATCATCATTTATTTAGTCTTATTATTCTAAAATCCTAACCCTTTCCATAATATATGCCATTCATAATGCATCAAACGATTCATTTCCATAGTTCAAATTTCTAGCTTAATTTCCCCATTTCCATCTCAATATCATTCATAAACAAATCATAACCGATGATTGATCATAACGAAAAAGCAGAACATCAATGTACATATATACATTCATCGTTATCTTTCTACACACATTCAACTCCATTGCCACCTTCATTTCATTTCTAAACTATCGCTTTTAAACTCTTTTTAACTTATCTCTATAACAACCAAAGAAATCCACATTATTACTCATAGAAAATAGAACCTATAAACATCTATTTACCCTTCAAATTCTTTGAAATTTTTCTACACTATTTTCATAATCATTTTAACTCAAAAGCATCACTACATCAACTTATGAATCATTACTCATCACATGTGTAAAAACAAGATATCAATGTGTTATTTTCTTCATTCATGGTTCAAATATATACATCAACATTTTATGCACATTTAACCTCTAACTAACATCATACATGTTTCATTTAACAAATCATGAAGAGTACTTTTTTACACTTACTGAGTAACTTCAACGTCTTCTAGTCACACTTAACCCTAGCTTCCAAGCATTGTTTGATCGCCATAATGGAGGTGGAGTAACCTAGGTTTTTAATGAAAAATGAAGAAGACAAATAAATGGGAGCAACACTGAAAGGTGAGAACAAGATCCAATGTTGAGATGTGAGAAATAAGTGTCATCATATGGAGAAGAGGAGAGAATAACAAGGAAGAAGAGAAGAAGTAAGCATGTATTTACCAAATGAAAGACAAAAGATGGTCTTTCAATGAAAAATATTATGGATGGCTGTGTGGCAAGGCAAGTGACACTTGCCACTTGCCACATGTCACCACTTTGTGGTTTCCAATGGGTCCTCTTTAAAAACCAGCCTATTTGTCTCCAATTTCTAATCCAATTGTCTCTTGACTTTCGATGGCACCTGTCATTAAATGTTAATGTCACTTATCAATAATTTCTAATGCCATTTGACATTTATTGCTTTTACCATTTATCAATTATCTTGCCATTTGGCATTTTTCTTAGTGCAAAAATTATTTAGAATTCCAAATTTTCTAAATTTTACCAACAATTATAATGTATCAATATAATATACCAAATCAATTTTCAACATAGCTTATTCACTATTCAAATCATAATCTCATTAGAAATCATTTATACCTAGAAATTTCAAATGAGTGCATGAATAGCCATTGTAATGTGTGTGAAAATTCAAATTCACATAGGTGTTTGTTATAATATGTATAAGCATGAAATGCACTTCTAATCTCTCATTGCTATTTCTCATTTACAGACATCTAGGAAACCCTTAGTCTGGAAACAGGATGTTATAGTTCTCTCCCTTTAATAAATTTCTTCCTCAAAAATTTTTATCTGAATAATCAAAAAGACATGGGTAATGTTTCCTCGTATACTCCTCCATTTCCTATGTAACTTCTTTACTTATATGATTTCTTCCAAACGACTATAACTGATAGAATCACTCGATCTTTCAATTACTAATTCAAATACCTCTCTGCCTTAGCTGGTTCCTCTATATATATATATATATATATATATACCCAGATTATTCACAAGTCTCACTTCTAGTATCAATAACAAATATATTAGATCATAACAGTACTTCCTAAACATATTCATTTCTAACACATTTTGAATTTGCTATATCTATTTTGGTCCAGCTAACTTATAATTCAATGATCCTATTTTCTCTATAATTCCATAGGGACCCATGTATCCCAGTTTAATTTGCTCCTTTTTAATGAACTTTAGCACACCTTGCTAAGGCGGTACTCTTAAAACATTTCATCTTTCACTTGATATTTCACATCTGTTCAGTGTACACTTAACTCTTATATCTATCTCGTCTCACTTAATTTCTACTATCAATCAATTTCATTTATCATCAGTATCTTGAATTAATTCTAGGCCTTCAATCATCCTTTAGGCCCTCTTCATTCCAATATAAAGATGGTTGACTCTTTTTTTCATAAAACGACTCATTTTATGTCCCACCGATATTACTATAATAATGATTGTTACAATCAAATTCAATCAGAGTTGTATATTGATCCCATATTCCTAGGAACTCCAAGATATTATCTCTAAGCATATCTCCAATAGTTAAGACTATTGGCAAATTAAACATTAGATCATACATTCAGCCATTTGCTTCTTCATCCTTGGCCGCTAAATATTGTTTTAGCATATTACAACCAAGATGTATAGCGTAGGCTATTTTCCATTCTTCATCAAAAATCTCTTTTCTTACATTATCTACATCAGATAGACATAATCTTTATTTTTATCACAAAGTCTCATTTTCCAATCCAAACTCAGAATTCGAATTCATTTTCAAGTTCTCAATAAGATTCACTAATTTTGAATCCTCACTTGGGCTTTTGTAATCCTTTCATGTAAAATTTAATGTAGCTAATAATACTTCATTTTGCCCAAAATCCAACTCGACATTCAATGCTCTTTATTTTGCTAGGTTTAGTAACCTCCATATCCAAATTCATGCTACATTGTTATTGGATTTTCTGCTCGATGCATCAGATACAACACTAGCTTTACTGGATAAGACTCATTTGTACAACTATAATCTTTTAAAAATTCTATTTATTATGTCTGTCTCATACTTAACTCTTTCAAACTCAACAATTTCGCATACTTAACTCTTTTAAACTTAATAATTTCCTATCCTTAACTCTTTCAAACTCAACAATTTCCTTAGACTTTAATGATATATATATATATATATATATATATATATAAATACTCGAAATGTTTCACCCTACATATAAATTAATGTCTCCAAAATTTTCAAAACAATTTCTATTGCAGCCAGTTTTAAAACATGTACCAACTCATGAGGCTTTAATTGTCTCAATGCATTAAAAAATCACTTCATTATGCTGCATTAGATTACATCTTTATCTTTTGTATGAAACATCATTATATACTACATAATCTCCAAAACCATATGGAATGGCTAACACCAGTGTTGAAATTATTCGGTGCTTTAATCCCTTAAAATTCTTCTCACATTCATTAGTCAATCTGAATGACACATTTTTCCTTAGAAGTCTTGTCAAAGGGATAAGTTTATTAACAACCCTTGACAACTTCTGGTTGTATCCAATATCCAGCTAACTTTAGAAAACTACGGATCTCATATATATATCCCTTGGAATTTCTCACTTCTTCATTACCTCTATTTTCTTTAGGTTTCCCAACATGGCCCTTGTTCAGATACTATATAACCCAACATACTACTTAATCAAGCTAAGATTCACTCTTATTGCACTCAACATATAGTTTTTTCTCCTTCATCCTATGTAAGATTAACCTCAAGTGCTCAAAATATTTCTCTTTACTTTTCGAATACACTAGCTATATCATCTATAATCATAGTCACTAATTAATCCAAATAAAGTTGGAACATTTTATTCATTAATGCTATAAATGCTACCGGGGGCATTTGTCAATCCAAACAGATATTGCCAAAAACTCAATGTGCCCATAACTAGTTCTAGAAATTCTTAAGTAACTAGTTCCTCAGATGGAGTACCATTATCTCATGATTTTCTCAATCTCTCAATTGACTTCTTTTCTTGAATGATTTTCTCCATTCATTTGATTTCCTCTGATTTCTTATAAACTTATTATAATGTAAGATCATTCATAATAATTTCTCCACACATTTTAATTTATTTGTAACTCTCAATCTTCTGAACATAACCGTCAAATCTAACTTGTATCTTCTATATACACAAATATAGACCACATTATGGATCTAAGTTCCTTTAGCAATATCAATAGCAATAGTGATAACATTATCTCCAATTCATGAACCTAATAATATAGTTGTGCTAGTTTACACTAAAAAAAACCACATATACTTTCTATAGCATATTCAACTTTTTATGCCAAAGTCTCATTTAGAGATAGGACTTCAATATTCTCTTCAAATTTGTTCAATAGTCATTCATTCCTAAAATTGGAACATTTAACTTACATGATATAATTCGATGAAAGTCTTCATCAAAAGAAGATTTCTATCCTTATTCATCTATACTGTTTATATATTTTTTATCAGTCAACTATATTCGTCATCACTTTTTAGCTATTCTGAATACCTCAAAAAGATCAATTTCAACTATTCTTGATATCTCAATAAGATCAATTTCTGACATATCTTACATGATCGTAATATTCTTTATAATAAAGCTTAGTGAAGTAGTAGATAGATCCATTTACTCTTATACCTTAGAATGTACCATCAAGATCATTACATCTTATTTAGAGATTATTTTCGACAAACCATCGATTAAAATCTTACGCCAATGATACCTTAATCTCAATTTATTCTAGGCAACATTTATCCCCTTTTACTTGTCCATGATCATTGTAGACCATTCCACGACCATGACAGAAGCTCTTGAGGCTAGCTATGATCATAGGGACTCTACTGTGATTGTGACAGAACCAATTAATCTCGGCCACAATCGTGGGGACTATGCCACGATCGTGCGCTGCTTCTTTTTCCTTCCTTTTTCCTCAAGTTTATCACATTTAGTAATGTCATTTACACCTTTAATCGATCCCCAAAGGACCATTACAAATACTTTCATTCTTTACTTTGAATCATCTCATAAGTGTAATTCTAGGGACTAGGACTTAAGAGCATTAAATAAATTATAGATCACTCACTATTCCATATCCAAGTATATACTATATATGTGCTCAATAACATCATTGACCAATTTAACCACATTATCAGATATGCACGTATAATAACTGGTTAACTTAACCTTGGGGACTTCTATATATATATATATATATTTATCATTCATTTCATCTTTTAGCTATCATTTATTTCATCTTACATATGTATGTTCCCAATCAATTCAGAGTTATAGATGTATAACCACTATGAACTTCTAATCACAAATCCACTGGCATAACCTTATACTAAATCATAAACTCATAACACATTAATCAAACAACCTTTTCAATTCCAAGTTCAAATTCAACCTCTCAAGGTTATAAGAAATTTTGATTTTTTCCTACTTTGCTTGTTCACTTTAAGTCCCGCATTTATCCTTATATCCTTACTTTCCTCGATCAGTCAACTACAGTATATTCGCATCTATATCACATTCAAGGATATATCAACACAATACAATACTGATGTCATATTAGATGACACATCTATAAATACAAATGCATTGAATCTTTGTCTATCATATCGAACCATATACTATTTCTCATTTCTAAATATCCACAACTTCCATTTTCTTACACTATGATAGATCATCATCCTTCTCATTGCTTGTAATAGCTCAAAGTCTTAATAGATGTTCATGCATGTGACTCATGTAAATGTGACTCAGACTGGGTATCAGTTGCCGCTGCATGCTATGACATGTCTAAAATACATGTACCTTGACACATAATTTTGAAAAATGTTCATATAAGATGCTAAGCCTGAGCTCTGATACCAACTATGTAGAACCCCACTCTCTTAGGACATATCACCAAAAATACTGATGATATTTGAGAATATACTCTACGAGGGTGTTGCACTAAGTCAGTCAGTCAAACTCATTTCAAAAAAATTTTTCGAACAACACACGTAAATTCATAAAACTAATAATCACTTTTGGCCTATTTTATTCATAGCATTTTCAATTACAAGTGTTATAAACGATAATCATATCATTAGAATTTCAATAATCATTTGGGCCCATTACAATTAAAAAAAACTTCCAGTCATGAAGTCATTACATAATAGAGTTACTCACATATACAAGTTATAGTATTTGCAAAATACATTCTTTAATACAAAATGATGGAAAACATATGCAAATGCGACTAATCTTGACCTCTAACAGTTGTCCAAATGCAGTGGTTATACTCCAATTGATCTAAATAATTATCCTTTAAACCTAAAAGACAACATTGCAATTTTGGTGAGTTTTGCAAACTCAGTGAGTAGACCATCCTCGATGGCTCACTCAAATCACGTAACTCAACAATTCATGTACAATTCATACAATCACATTATTCACATCACTTCATTAATCATCATCTCAAATCAAGTATGCTTTATATTCTTCACATTTCACATTCAGATCAATTCATACAATTCACTGCGATCATTTAAAACATACAAATCAAATATATATGTAATGCTCATGAGACTCACTTTCAAATATTACGTTGTTGTGACTAAGTTTGTGTAACTGTCCTGTATCCATTGTGAATACTGAGCTCATTAACAACTATCCCTTATCCATTAGGCATACGGGGCTTATCATACATAGTGAGCCTTTGGCTCTTAATCACATTATAAGCTTTAAGCTCTTTTTCTATAGCTACTTTGGTCATAACTCCTTTTATCTGATCATGCATTCGTGTAATGGAATGCATCAAATCTCATAAGTTCAATCAGTCACTTTAATTCGCTTTACACATCCAATTTCACATATCATTAGACCTAAATCTAGCATTCAGAAAATATGTTGATAATCACTTACTCCTTGCTTATTCACATTTAATGAAGCACTTCCAATACATTATCATTTATCAAACTCCTCGGACTATTAATGTCTAAAATTATCACATTTAAATTGAAATTAATAATAAGTCAATACAAATACTTAAAAGAACAATTAATTCAGAGGAGACCATTTAGGTCAACTCCTAGTACGCTCCATATTAGCATTTGCTTCTATCATCCAGAAACATCTGAATGCTGATGTTGAATCCTGGGTATCAACTTCATGCAACACAGACATTGTACATACATTACTAATTGGACAATCACATAAACATTGAATTGTACACATACGTATATGTGTAATGTATAATGCATAGTCAATTTAACAATTCCTGGTATGTTTCGTTAATCTTATATCTTGTTCATTCATGCTTCCAAACTCATATATGTCTAATTTGAACTTAGGTTTACATTTTTGAGAACTTGGTCATTCAAACACCATCAATCATATTTCCATTATATATGTGCTCACTAATAATTTTGCTAGCATTATAAGATCATAAAATATTCACTTTTTCATTCCCCTTTACATAATACACATTCCTCATCCTCTTTGAGTCACAACTATAATCATATAAATGCCTTCATTCCTATTATACTCATACTTCTCCAGATTTTGGTACTTTGATATCAACAATTCACTCACTATGCTATAACCTCATTTTTCACTCTAAACAATCCACACATTTAATCACTTATTCTATCATCAACTAGGTTCATTTCAAGCCTCATTCAGGCCTAAATACATCATAAGGAAGTACCTTAGCATTAGCTGGTTCAAACATCACTCGAAAGACAATCTGTTTATTCCATATGTCTACCTATGATCATGGTGTCCCTCCCACGATTGTGATAAAACATCATGGAATTGGCTACAATCATGGTGATCTTTCATGATGAATTGGCTACAGTCATGGTGATCCTGTTACGATCATGAAAGAACCATATTCTTGCTAGGCCACGATCATGGGGTAAGGGCTAAGATTGTGCCCCGCATTTTCTTCCACAAATTCAACACACATACTAACATCAATTTCACTCCAAATTTTTTGTCATTTACATCATTTATACATCTTTATTACATACTAATTCAACAACCATATTGAATACGTTAGACTCTTAAAACTCTAATCATTTGATTCATCATTATTCACTTAGTCTTATTATACATTCAATCCTAACTCTTTCCATAATATATCTAATTAATAATGCATCAAATGATTCATTTCGATAGTTCATCTTTCCTAGCTTAATTTCCCCTTCATTCACATCTCATTTCCATCTCAATATCATTTATGAACAAATCATAATCTATGATTTGTTCATAAATGATATTGAGATGGAAATGAGATGTGAATGTAACACAAAAACAGAACATCAATGTACATATATACTTGCATCATTAACTTTCTGCACACATTCAACTCCATTGCCACCTTCATTTCATTTCTAAAATATCAACTTCATTTCTTCTCATTTTAAGACACCACATTACTCCAAACTCTTTTTAACTCATCTCTATAATAACTAAAGAAATCTACATTATTATACATAGAAAACAAAACATTAAAACATCCATTTATCCATCAAAATTTTTGCATCTTTTCTACACCATTTTCGTAATCATTTTAACTCAAAAACATCATACATCAACTTATGAATCATTACCCATCATATGTTTAAAAACAATATATCAATGTGTTCATTTCTTCAGTCATGATTCACATATATACATCAACATTTTACGCTCATTTAACCTCTAGCTAACATCATACATGTTTCATTAACAAGTCATGAAGAGTAATGCTTTGCACCCACTGATTAACTTTAAGGTCTTTTAATCACACTTGACCCTAGCTTTTAAGCATCGTTCGATCATTGTCATGGAGGTAGAGTAGGTTAGGTTTTTAATGACAAATGAAGACAACAAATAAATAGGAATAATAGTGAAATATGAGATCAAGATTAAACATTGAGAGGTAAGAAATGAGTGTCGTGATATAGAGAAGAAGAAAGAAGAGAATAACAAAGAAGAAAAGAAGTAAGCAAGAATTTACCAAATGAAAGACAAAAGATGGTCTTTCAATGAAAAATATCATGAATGGGTGTGTTGTAAAGAGAGTGACACTTGTCACTTGCCATATGTCACCACCTTCTGGTTTCCAATGAGTCCTTTTTAAAAACCAGTCCATTTGTCTCCAATTTCTAATCCAATTGTCTCCCGATTTTTGATGGCAATTATTAAATCTTAATGTCACCTATCAATAATTTCTAGTGCCATTTGACACTTATTTCTATTACTATTTATCAACTATCTTGCCACTTAGCATTTTTTTAGTCCAAAAATTACTCAGAATTCTAGAGATTTCCCAAATTTTACCAACATTTCTAATTCATCAATATGATATTCCAAATCAATTTTCAACACAATTCATCCACTATTCAAATCATAATGACATTAGAAAGTCCTTTATACCAGGGAATGTCAAATGAGTGCATGAATAGTCATTGTAATGTGTGCGAAAATTCAAGTTCCCTTACGTGAATGCTATCATATGCATGAACATGAAATGCACTTCTAACCTGTCATTACTATTTCTCATTTACAGAATTCTAGAATTCTAATCCGTAGTATGGAAATGGATGTCACATTCTTGGACAACCAAATCCTTATAGATTAGAGTATTAGTTTGTCATTTCCAGCTAGCAATATGTCATCCATATATAGCTATTAAAAAATGACTTCACTCTCACTAACCTTCTTACAAACATATGGTTAATCCATATTTTTATAAAATAAAACTCTTGATTATTACATCAAAATAGATGTTCCAATTTTGTGAAACTTTTTAAAATCTATAAATAGACATTTGCCACTTGCATCATTAATTAAGAAATCTCTTAAATTCAAAGCCCTCAAGTTGTATCATATACACATCCTCAAAGAAATTCCAATTATGAAATGTTGTTTTGACATCCATTTTCCAAATTTCATAATCATGATATACAACTATAGCTAATTAGATCTTAATGAACTTAAGCATAACAGCAAGCAAAAAGGTTTCATCAAAATCAACTCTTTTTTTTTAATCTTTAGCCATTAACCTTATTTTATACGTATGCACATTACCATCTATGTTAGTTTTTCTCTTAAAAACCATTGGCATCCTATAAGTATAATACCTTTTAAAGCATCCACTAAGTCTATACTTGGTTAGTGTACATTGATTCCATTTTAGATCTTATAGGTTCTTAGCATTTTTAGGAATCAATATCAGAAAATGATTCTTTAAAAGTAATAAGAACATGACCTATAAGCAATATATTGTCTTTCTCGTTTTTAATATGTAGATATAATCTATAAGAGGGAAGATGCATTATACTAGTGTGTCATAGATTAGGTGTCTTTTGAACCTTCTGTTGTTCAACATATGTATCAACTTGAGGTTCATGTTCCATCTGGATATGAATTTGTGATTTTTAAACTTCTATGTTCTTCCTTACTCCTACTACTTTCATTAAGAATAAATTCTCTTTTTAGGAATGTAGCATGTCTTAAGATAAATACCTTTTGCTCAAGAGAATGATAAAATTGATAGTCGATACTCTCTTTTAGATACCCTAAAAAATTACATTTATGTTATTTAGCTTGAATCTTAAATCTTATTAGATGTTGTACACTTCACATAAGCATCACATCCCTAGATATTTAAGTATCATAATTTCGGTATACTACAGGTCCACATCTTATATGGTGCCTTGTCATCAACCGATTTAAACTCTATTCAGAAGGTAAGAAGTAGTTTCTAGGGTAAATCCCTAAAAGGAAATAGGAAGGACTAGATGACTCATCATAAATCGTATCTAATATAGTATCATTTCTCCACTTGTGTCCTATATTAAGTTATGGAATTTCTAGGATTAGTCCATTGTAAGAGAATCTCATTCTTCTTTAAGTAACCAAGAAACTCATGGTCCAAGTATTCAACACTTCAATCAGGTCTAACTGTTTTAATAATCTTATCAGTTTATTTCTCAACCTTAACTCTAAATTTTTTGAAATTTTGAGATGATTAACACTTTTGTTTCATTAAGTACATATAACCATATGTGGAATGGTTATCTATGAATGTAATGAAATATGATAATCCACCTTTAGTGAGAGTGGACATAGGGACATAATAAATGTATAAACCTAAGTAACATATTAGCATGCTCTCCCTTTATAATAAAGGGAAGTTTGATCGTCTTTCTCAATAAACAAGATTCACAAGTTTCATCTGATTCATAATAAAAGATCTAAATATCTTTCTTTAAGAAACTTTGTAATTTTAGTTTCATTGATATGACCTAACCTATAACGTCATAATTTTGGTCAATTTTCTTGATGTTTATATTGAGGATTGGCCTTTTGAGATCAAATTTATATAAACTATTTATAATCAATACAAATATATAATAAACATCTTTTTTATAAAATTTTTTATCATTAATAATAAAGACAAATCTATTCAAATTTAAATAAGAAATGGAAATTATGTTTTTACTAATTACTAGAACATAATAACAATTTTCCAGTTCTAGTTCGAGGCTTGAAGGTGAAGCTATACTTCAAGTTCCTACAATTAATGCATCAACTCTTGCTCTATTACTAACTTGCTAATCCACTTTCCTTATCCTCAATAATCTACTACTTGTTAACATTTGTATATTATTACAAATATGAGAACCATATCCAGTATCTAATACCCAAGAATTTGAAATAGAAGTAGAAAGATTGGTCTCAATCATAAATATACCTAAAGATGGAGCTATAATTAATGGAGCTACCAGGCTAGCAAAATAAGCTTTGTAATTCATCTTTTAGTGTCCATTGCCCGCATAATGAAAACACATGCCTTTGTCATTACTCTTCCTCTTAACACCACCTCTTAGCTTTGCTACTCTAGCAGAAGCTTATTGTTCCTTTCTATTATTCTTTTTAGAGTCCTTTTTCTTGCTCTTTGAAGAAGCCATAACATGAACATGATAGGTTCCTTATTGAGGAACCTCTTTACAGTCTTAAATATAATCAACAAGTTAGGCAATGATATATCCTTTTAGTTCATATGGAAGTTTATAACAAATTATAGAAAGCTCAAACAAAAAGAATGTAGCACCATATTAATGCTTAACTTATGGTCTGTGACAAAAACTAATTGACTTAATTTTTGTAATATAGCCAACCATCTTTAGCACATATAGCTTCAGTGAAGATCCTTCTACCATCTTGTATTTAGATAATGTTTTGGATAATTGATACCTCTCTACCCTGCTTAATGCAGCTAACAACTCATTGAGATGCAAAGTTATAACAGGAGCATCCATGTTCTCATACAACCTTTAAAGCTCTAGAGATATACTATCCAACACTGCACATGTAGTTTGTTCAACATCATCAATATAATACTTATATCTTTACTAAACCTCATCAGTCACACCTGATCTATGCTTCGGCAGAACAACAATGTTTAGAACATATATTTTCTTTTCTTTCCTAAAAACAATTCTCAAGCTACGAAACTATTCTGGAAATTAGGTCCAATTAGGTTATTAGCATCTATGATGCTCCTCGGGAGTAGATTGGTGCTCATTTTATCTGACAATCAAAAGGTATAAAGGAACAAGTATTAGTTTATATCACAAAACGAAATAACAAAAGCACTTTAACAAATATTTATTTATTCCTATTATTTTATTCAAAATAGTAGCCCTCATTATTAAATTGAGAAATCATGAAATAATTTCCTATTGGATTAGGATCCTATTAAAAAAATTAATCTTAAGTTTGCTCAACAAGCTATCTAAATTTAAACTAGGTAGATAACAAATTTATCAATCACATCTTATGTAATTTCTAGATTCGATTGGTGACAGTTCTTTTCCAACATATATCTTATATATTACTCTCAACCTTGTCTTTAAATTTATGTGATCATGGGTTTACTTATCCAAATCATGCAAATTTAGTGAAATAAAACCCATTATTTTAAGATAAAACATATTTGGGATAAAGTGACATTGAGTGTACTTAAAAAGCCTTACCATAAACAAAACTCTGATTTATTCATAAACAATGGAAGACAAATATCACATTCCTAATGTCTGCTTAATATTTAATTAAGAGATTTAAGTTTCAAAAATTTAGGTCTCATAAAACATATAATCTTATTATAACAGTAATTTCTAATGTAATCAAATAATAAAAGAAAATTTTCAAAACATTTGATTGATTATAATTAATGATTTGATAACTAGTTTAACTTAACAATTCAACTTCTTGAAAGATTAAACTAAATTGCAAAAAATTTCTTATAAATATATTCCTTTCAAAATAATTTTCAACCATTTATAAAATATTTTTTAATTTAATAGGAATTTAAACCAATTTAATATCAATTAATCAAAAGGTAGGCTTAAAACACAAAAAAAAGAATGGGAATTATCATATGTTAGATCTTTTTTAGTAGGTGCGTGATGTAATGTCTGACTAGTAGATGATGGTTACATGCCCCATCAATCTTTAGCTAGGTTTTCATCACTTTTTGTCCACCATTGCTCACTGGATTGTCTCAAGCCGTCATATCATGGTCCTTTTAGACCACTCATATCTCGCTTGTGTTGCTTTTGCCTCCATGAATCTCCTCTGTAAGGGCATTCTTTTGCATTGTATTTTTTAGCTAGTTTCGGCCCTGCTAATGGTGAATATTGCCACTGGCAGTTGTCTCCACCAAGGACTTCCAATGCTAGTAGATGCATCGCCTTCAATCGGTGAGATGGATAAGGTTGGGAGCCTCATCCATTAGAAAATTCAAACACACCTGAAAATTAAATTAGAGGGACATTCATTAATGATTTTAAGAACACAATAAACCAAGTAGAAAAATAAAAAAAAACAATAATAGGGCATGCATTTATTTTTTGTTCTCCAAATTTGAGGTTGTACCTCTTAGTTCCTTGGCCATTAATGGTATGAATGACTTTAGGAAGCTTGTTCTGGATTGTGGGTTGTTTGACTTAAATTCTAACAGTCCTAGTTTTACCTAGACTAATAAAAAATTTGGTGGCCTCCACATTACAAGAAAATTAGATAGAGCCCTTATCAATTCAGAATGGAGTTCTAGGTTTCCTAGATCCTATAGAGAGATTCATAACCCAAACATTTCTAACCACTCTCCAGTAGTAATTGGGTCGTTATCTTCCCTAATGAAGAGGTCTTCTCCTTTCAGGTTCTCCAATTTCCTAGCCTCCCAGCCAAATTTCCTTTAGATAGTAGAGGAAGCTTGGAATTCTCATGTTCGGGGTACTCCTATGTTCCGTGTGGTGTCAAAGCTTAAATTAGTCAAAAAAGCACTCAAATCCCTAAACTTAGAGTAGGTAAGGGATGTAAATGTTAGGGTTGAGACTTATCAAACTATCCTTAGAAATATCCAAGACCAAATGAGACTTCAGCCTAATAGGACTCAACTGGTAACAGAGGAAAATGAGGCCATTTCCAACTTGACTAAAGCCTTAAGTGATCAAGAGTCCTTCTATAAACAATCTTCCTGGATTAAGTGGCTCAAGAAGGGGGATAGGAACACCAAGTTCTTTCATAATTCACTATTGGCAAATAGAAACAGGAACAACATTCACTCATTAGTGGTGGAAAATGACCATAGGATTGTTGACTTATAGGAAATTCAAAAATAGCCTGGTTTTTTTTTCAAAACTCCATTGGGAATAAGAAAGTCCTAGGCTCTTCTAAGGAGTATGTGGATGCCTTTTCCCTTCATCCGATTCCTAAAAACCTTAGAAACAAACTCTTAGCTGAAGTCTCTTAGCTTCCAAGCCTCAAACGAATCAGTCTCGACATGCAAATGTGTAATGCCATGATGCATAGCCAAGTCCAAACCTGAACTAATTGCCTGCAGCTCGGCATCAAGAACACCACAAGTGCCTAAGCATCATGAAAAACCAACCACCCAATGCCCATGATCATCACGCAGAAGGCCTCCAGCACTCGCCCGCCTAGTAGTAGCTTGACGGGCACCATCACAATTCAACTTCACCCACCCTGGTAAAGGAGGTATCTAGCGGACCCAGCGGCTCTCACGACGACCCATAATACTTCCTGTGATGCTGCACTGCTGCCGCAAAGAAAAACTGCCGATAATAACACCAAACGCACCCTTGCAAATCAGCTGGAATCTTTGAACCATCCGTAAAAACTAAGATATTCCGCCACCGCCACAGCAACCAAGCAACAATGAAAAACAACATTGGCCAGTCGCAGTGAATAGACCAACTCGCTCCCTTCAAATTCTGAACCAACCATTTGTGCAAATCCAAAGCATAAAACCCCTATTGTGAGCTGGTTAGGACAAGATGATTCCACACCTGCCTAGCCCACTCACAATCCTGCAACACATACACACACGTCTCCTCATGAATATCGCACATCGGGCACATCGCATCAGGTGCACATCCTTTCCTAAAACATAGACTTTTTGTAGATAGCCAGCCATGACCAGTCAACCATAAGAAGCTGCAGATCTGTTTCAGCCCACTCCAAGCCCAAGTCTGGTGCCATAAGACATCAGAATCTTGATCATCCTCCTCCTGTAGAAGATCATAAGCCGAACCCACCAAAAAAATGCTATTAGGACTGTGGAGCCAAACCACCTTATCCTCAACCTCAACATTGGGAACCATCTCCAAAATACATAAACATATCGGCTCTGACAACACTGACTGTAACAAAACTGCATCCCAGTAGCTATGCTCATCGAGAAAAGCACTAACCTTGATAGAACTATCAAGAGTAGAACTAGTAGAAAGTGCCCAAGAATGAAGCTGCCCAAGCTCAACCAACCACGAGTCAAACTAGAAGGAGATGCGGCATCCATTCCCCATATGCCACTCACAATCCCGAGCAAATATAGGCTACATCCTGCATAGGGCAGTCCATGTAACTGAACATGATGGCACCAACCACGGGGCCTCAAAAAGTGCCTCCTCCCAGCCATAGCGACCTGATATAACACGAACCCATAACGCCCTTGGTTTAGTAATGAATCACTAACAAAGCTTCAATAGCATGACTTTGTTAGGAGCTCCGCAGGCCTGAAGTCAAGACCCCCACAGACTTTTGGTTGACATAGCCAGTGCCAGCCAACCAGATAATTACCTCGACTATCATCAGCCACACCCCACAGAAAACGGCGGATAATGCGATCGATATCCTGATGCACCGTGATAGGCAATAAGCTAGTTTCCATGAAATATGTGGGTATGGCAGCCAAAATCGAATGGGCAAGAGCACTATGCCCGGCTAGGGATAGCTTCCTAGCCTTCCAACTCGTGAGTCTATCCTTCATCTTATTCAAAACAGGTGCGTAGAAGTGCTTCATACCCTGACCCTGTTGTATTTGAACCCCTAGATATCTCCCCACCAAAGCAGACTTACGAAAACTAAGGCAGCCACAGATATCCTGCTTCAAAGCAGGCGAAGTATTTCTAGAAAAGAAAATTGAAGACTTCTCTAAACTGACTTGTTGGCCTGAACTACTGCAAAAGAGATCCAGACACTCCTTGACCACCATAGCCTGCTCAATAGATGCCTCTGCAAATAGAAATAGATCATCTATAAAAAATTAAACGGGATAGAGGAGCACCCCGCCGACCCAAAGTTACCGGTTTCCATCCCTAGCCAAAACCAAGTCATCAATAGCGTGAGTAAAACATTCCATGTACAGGACAAAAAGATAAGGCGAGAGGGAATCCCTGTGACGTACCCCTGGAGAAGGCAGAAAAGGCTGAGAAGCCTAACCATTGAACAACACCCTCATCGATGCTGAATCAATGCAAACCCGAGTCTGCTCAATAAGTTGGTCATCAAAACTGGCTAGATGTCAAAGATTCCCCAATGAAGCCCCAACATAAGCAATAATATGCCTTTTCCAAGTCCAGCTTAATGGCCATCCAACCCTTCCACCCTGTTCGATGCTGCATAGCACTAACAACCTCTTGAACAATCACCACATTATCCACAATCTGGCGGCCAGGCACAAAACTAGACTGAGAACTAGAAATCAAGCGCTGCATATGTGGTTTTAGATGAGACACAGTCAGCTTAGTAATGATCTTGTAAAGAACATTGCACAAGCTAATAGGCCTAAACTGATGTAAACCAACTGGGGACTCAACCTTTGGAATTAGGACAATAAGCGTGTAATTTAGCCCTGATGGCAAGCTACCAAAAGTAAAGAAATCAATAACCATCTTATGTACCGATGGCCCTACAATAGTCCACTGGCTCTGGTAAAAGATAGGTTACAAACCATCCGGTCCCGGGGCTTTAAATCTCCCCATAGAGCGAACCACCGAATGAACATCTTCCAAATAGTACTACATAAGGCAGGAAAAAGACCTGACAAATCCACCTTAGGGTAAGATTGTCGAGTCACTAATGGATGCCGTCGCCCAGCCTCCTGCGTATATAAAGACTGGAAATAATGAACCGCCATTTGCTCTAGCATAGCCGGATCCTCCTACCAAACCCCTGAGGCATCTCGTAATGTAGAAATATGATTACCACGATGACGTGCCAAGGTAGACATGTGGAAGAAGTGCATATTACGGTCACCAAAATTAGTCCAGTTGACCCTAGATTTCTGTCTCCAAAGAAATTCCTCCTGTGTCAAAAGCATTTGATACTCCTTCCTGAGATCATCATACTCAACACAACCAACCTCTGACCAAGACCTATCCAACACAGTCTATAGATCAGAAAGCCTATCATGCAACATCCGTTTCCACTGAAAAATATCCCGAAAAGTTCTCCTATTCCAAACCTTCACCTCCCTAACAAATCTCCGATAATCCACCATGTTGACTAACCAAATGGGGAAACCCCAGGTGGGTTAACCATGCTGCCCATGTGTTTGCCGCTGAAACACCATCAATAGAATAGGACAATGATCTGACTTAACCTTGGGGAGATGTCGGACAGTGGAAGGGAAAAACTGGAGCCAGTCATTATTAACTAGCATGCGATCCAACCAAACACATAGAGCACCACGAAACCAGGTAAACCTAGGTCCCGAAAATCCAAGATCTATAAGCTCATAAACATTCACGAATGTCAGTAGCTCATCCCTCCAAACTTCCCACTCAGCACCACCAACTCGCTCAGACTTGACCATACAACAATTAAGATCACCTATAACAACCTAAGGGCCTGCAACTGATTGACGAACAGTATGAATGTCACGCCAAAGAGCAGTCCTAGCAATATGGTTTTGACTCGCATACACCGCAGTATAGAGAAAAACCGACTGACCCTGCTCTACTCGCATGTGCACAAATTGATCAGAACATTGAATCACTGATAACCGAACAGAGGATTGCCAAAAATCCCAAATGCCACCCACAAAACCCCTTGCCTCATGACAGAAGTGGTGCGGCGAACCGATCTTCTCAATAATCCTTGCTGCACGATCGCCACTAATCCGAGGCTCTACAATAATAAACATATCTGGTCTGTGAACCCGGGACAATTCCAAAAACACCACACGAAATTGAGGGTGAGCTGCCCCTCGGCAGTTCCAAGAAATAATAGACATACTAAAGCCACAGCAAAGAAGCAGACAAGTCAATGAGACTGTCCATTCTCTTCCACAATGGAACTCTTAGAGCCCCGCTTTCCACCAACAGGAAATTTCTTCGAAACCATTCTCTTCTTTCCTGACCTAGTTGTAATGCCTTGACCTGGAGCATGCTCCTGTCCAAGCATCGACGCACCCTGACCTGGCACATCCTGCTGTGAAACCGCAAACAATTCACCATGTGGCTCATGCACTTGGCGTATGGCACCCACCGCAGTATTGCATGAAAGACTAGAAACTGGGAGCTGATCCTCCTCACCCAAATGAGACTGAGAGTCGACACCCTGAGTCGCAATATCAACACCCCCCACTCGCACAACACCCGAGACCAAACTTGGCCTGCCTTTGGGGATGATGTCACTTGGGCCAACTTGGGAGGCTACTCAAAGAACTTAACTTAACTTTTATTTCTCTAGTTCCTAAATAGAATCATCCTTCCACTGTTTTGGATTAAAGACCTATCTCCTACTGTAATATGATATATAAAGTGATCACCAAAATCATTGCCAATAGACTTAGATAGCTATTGCCCCACATTTTTAGCCTAAATCAAAGTGCTTTCATTAAGAGATTTTTAAGAACTACCACCTTGCTAATAATCATAAGAGATGTGCTTTTGAACTAGATTTGGAAAGCCTATGATTCAATTCAATGGGATTTTCTCTTGAATGTGCTCTTAGTTGTAGGAGTTATCAAATGGATTGAAGAATGTGTTACCTAACCCTCATACTCTATCTTGATTAATGGATCCCCTGCTAAATTTTTTGGTGGTAAATCAAGGTTAAGACAAGGAGATCCTCTATCTTTGTATCTCTTTATTATTTGTATTAAAGTACTTTCTAGGAGTCTGAATGTCTCAATTTCAGATAGTGCTTCTTTTAAGTACCACTAGAGGTGTAAAGCTCTTAAACTTTCCTATCTCCTGTTTGCTGACAACCTTTTACTGTTTTGACATGTTGATTCGACATCGGTGCATACTCTGCTAAATTGCATAAGCACTTTCTCAAATTTTTATGGTATGGACATGAACCTTAGTAAGAGTCAGTTCTTTTTGTCTCCTGATATGGATCATATGGCCCATCAAGTGGAAATTATCCTGGGTCTCAAAAAAGGTTATCTTCCTATGAGGTATTAGGGAGTTCCTTTGATTACAGGTAGATTATCTAGGAGCGATTGCTTGCCACTATTGGAAAAAATTGATTCTAGGGTTAATAAATGGACCCATAAATCTTTATCCTATGTAGGTAGACTTCAGTTGGTTATCTCAGTCCTCTATACTTTTCAGGTCCTTTGGTCTAGTCATTTTTGTTGGACCCCGAATTTTTAGTGGAAATTAGAAATACTCAAAAATGAATGAGTTGATTGAAATGAAGTTGAGAATCAAGAAATAAAGAGAAAAAGTGAGAAAATTTGAAGAATTAAGAAAAGTTTGACTTTTTGGTCACAGAGAGTTGACTTTTTG
>JAOSBN010112001.1:0-10718 GCA_027563595.1 Erythroxylum suave
AAGGAATTTAGCATACCGTGGAATCTGTTTAATTGCATCAAGGAGAGGAATGTTTACCTGAACCTTTCGGAAGGTCTGCAAAATCTCCTTCACTTGTTCTTCCTTCTTTGCTTTTGCGAATCGACTCGGAAAAGGAGGTGGAATCATCTTGTTTTGCAGTTCTTTTTGTGTCAATTCTGGTTGTGAAGGAACCGATTGCATGATTTCTTCCTCTACCTCTCTTCTGCAATTTTTCGGAAGGGGTTCCTGTAGTTCCTTACCACTCCACAATGTGATAACCTTTGCACTTTGTCTAGGATTAATCTCCAGTTGTGCTGAAAATTTTCCAGAATTTCGTGCTTCAAATCGATTTATGGCAATTGCCATTTGACTTATCTAGTTTTCGATATTTCTTTGTTGATTCTCAATGTTTTGGATACTTGCTTCAATACTCTGCTGAAATGTCAAAGTGTTAGTGGCCAAAGATTGAACTATATCTCCAAAGAGGACTTACCTTCAAAATTTGTTGTTACATTTTGATTTTTCCTAAGCACATACAGTTGTAAATACTGCTGAAAATTCGTGATTGCTTGCTGTCCTTGAGGATTCCCATATTGCAAATTTGGGTGATCGCGCCACCCTGGATTGTAGGTATTGGAAAATGGGTCGTACTTTCTTTTACTCGGTCCAGCAAATCCTCCCACGGCATTCACCTATTGTGTGTTTTCCTCTTGTAAAATCGGACATAAATCAGTGGAATGTCCTAACATTAAACATATGCCACATACCTTTGCTTCTTCTTTCTTCGTGACCACCAATTATTGCACCAAAGAAGTAAGGTCATCCAATATTTTCTCCAACGTGGCCATGTTCACTTCATTCACGACTTTTGATCCATGCCCAGTACATATTCTGAATTGTTGAGTGTTGAAAGCCATGTTCGCAATCAATTCCCTTGCGACCATCGGCGTTTTGTCAACTCATGCGCCACCACTTGTAGCATCAATCATATTCCTATCCATGAGCGACAGACCTTCATAAAAATATTAAATTAGCAATTGATTAGTTATTTGGTGATGGGGACAACTAGCACAAAGTTTTTTAAACCTTTCCCAATATTTGTCGAGTGTCTTTCCCGTATGTTGTCGAATTTCACATATTTCCTTTCGAATATTGGCTGCTCTCGATGCTAGACAAGAAAAGCCTCTTCATTTCAGCCCATGTTTGTACGTTTTCTCCTGCTGAATAGTACAACCACTCTTGAGCATCATCCTCTAGAGAAAACGGGAAAGCTCTTAGCTTAATCTGCTCTTCTGTCACATTCGTCGACTTCATTCCTATGCAAACTACGTCGAATTCCTTTAAATGCTTATACGGATCTTCTCAAACCCCTGAAAATAGGTAATAAATGAATCAGTCCAAATTTTAATTCAAAAGTATTGTTATCACCTAAGTTCGGAAAGTTGATGCAGTGGGGCTGTTGTGCGTCCATGGATGCGGCTAGTTCGCAAAGAGTGCGGTTTGCTGCCATTCTTTCCAATTTCTACGTCTCCTTTTGATATTTGGTCTGTTTTTGCAGTGTTTTAGCTGTCTTTTTGATCACAGGATTGTATTGCAAATTCTCCAATCGGTTGAATGCGTAACATATATAAACTGTCAAAAATTTCCCGGCAACGGTGTCAAAATTTGGTACTGCTGTCGTCTGCAACCAAATTCAAAAGAAATCACTTCCGTTAATACAATTTAATGTAATAATGGTAAGTGGATATCGTTCCCACAAGGAATCTTAACGGTAAAGAGTTTACGAGTTCGAAACAAATTAAATAAAAAGGGGGATTTTTTTAAATTGTGAGTTAAACAGAATTTAAATGAAGTACGAAATTGAAAAATAACAAATAGCGAAACAATGATAATATGACAATCAATAAGAACGAATCTTGGTTTTCGATCTCCTTCATTATTGAACCTGCGTTGATCATTGATACTAAAAATAACGAATTTAACAGTTAAGCATTCATCGTGGTAAATTTCTTTACCTATTTTCTCTTATGTTTAGTTAACCAAAACATGTATTTGAATTAACCCTTATTAATCAATAACCTGGATACGATCTCAGATTTAATTAATTAATAGCTTTACGAATCAAGAAAATTGACAAACTAGAAAACATACATACGATGTATATTTAGCCTAGAAAATTATTTTTCCTAGAATTATATCCCTAACGTAGTAGACAAAAATCGTAGTCACCACTCTTGATTAAAAGAATTGAACATCAACCTGTTTAATCTAGCGATTGATTGAATAAAATCACAAACTAGTTGCGCACATAGCTGTAAAATCAAACAATCAAATAATGACCCAGAAAAATAATTAATACTTGACTAATAAGTCAATTGAAACAAAGAACAAAAGTCTCACAATATTAAAAGTTCAATAACTAGGATTACGTAAACCAAGAAAAAGATTTAGCTACTCAAAACGAAATTAAACATAAAATAAATAACAAAATACATTGTCTCCATCCGAGGTCTTTATAGAAATTCCGAAAATATGTAGTAAAGTACTGTAGAAAGTTGAAAGACAATAGTTGTCGAAAACAAGAAGAAAAGTGCAAAAAACGTCTTTAAAACTACTTCTAAAGTGGCTACGTGAATAGTAACACAAAATCAAACACTGCAGAAATTGAACCTAGCTATGTCTGGCCGAAAACAGAAGAAAAACTGCAGAAACGTAAACTACCTAAAGTGGTTGTCGAAAGCAAGAAAAATACTGCAGAAAATATAAAACTAATCCTAAGGTGGTTGTCGAAAGCAAGAAAATTACTGCAGAAAATATGAAACCAATCCTAAGGTAGCTGTCAAAAGCAAGAAAAATACTGCAGAGAAGAGGTAAACTTTCCAAGGTGGATGGTGGCTGACGTAAAATCAAAGAAAAATACTGCAAAAAATATGAAACTAATCCTCAGGTGGCTGTCGAAAAGTAAGAAGAAAGACTAATCTTAAAGTGGCTGTCGCAAAAGCTAGAAGAAAAGAATGCAAAAATTGAAAAACTACCCTAAGATGTGCGTGAACAGTACACGTTTTTATCTTCCTTTTGATTTCTTCTCTTGCCTTCTTGTGATCTTTAGCAAATAATCCTTATCCTCATGTTCAAGTTGCAGATCTCTAGCAATCTAATCTTCTAAGATTATGAAAATCTCAAACGAATCAAATTTGAATTTGAAAACAAAATCTGCTGGATCTGTTCCTATCGTTGCACGTGGCCAAGTCTAGTGATTGAATTGCTACCAGATTTGAAATTTCGGATTTGCTTCGTTTCTTTTTCATCTTTTTGATTCAATTTTGTCTCTAAGGTATTGAAAATCATCTGTAAACAATTATAAAACAATTCCATTAATTTTGAATAATAATTTCAACACATTAAAGAGAATTAAGCACAAAATAAGCACAAACTGATGTCTTAACAATAGTCAATTTGAGCATGCATTATACATTACACATATGCATATGTGTATAATTGAATGTTTATGTGATTGTGCAATAAATAATGTGTGTGCAATATGTGTATTGCATGATGTTGATACACAGGATTCAACATCAACATTCAGACATTTCTGGATCATGAAGCAAATGCTAATCTGGAGCATACTGTGAGTCGACCTAGATAGTCTTGCTTTAAATGATTATTTTGTTTAAATTTCTATATTTCATTATTACTAATGTGAATGTGATTGTGATAATTTCGAACATTCCGAGGAGCTTGATGAATGTGAACATATTGGAAGTGCTTCCTTGAATGTGAATGAGAAAGAAATAAGTGATTCTCAACTTAATTGTTGAATGTCGGATCACGGTCTGATGACAAATGTGAATGAGAAAGCAAATGTGAATGTGACTGAAGGAGCATAATGATTGAATATGCATGATGCATTTCATTACATGAATGCATAAAACATAAAGGTAGTTGTGACCGGAGTCGCTAGTGAAAAGAGCTTTAAGCTCAGTTATTCGCATCAGAGCCTCAGGCTCAACGATTAAAGAGCCCGGTATCTACAACGGATACGAGACAATAATAAAATGAGCCCAATATCCACAACGGATATGAGACAGTGCAAAAGGTTCTCAGTCACAAAAAAATAATAAATAAATGTGAGTCTCACGAATATTGTATATGCATTTGATATTTAGGATTTAAATGATTGAAATAAATAGTTTGAATGATTTTTTATATGAAATACGAATTAAGCGAATATGACGTGTATGTGATTCAACACATTGATTAGTGAAATGATGTGACTTACTTGATTACATGAATTAACGTGTTATGCGATATGAGTGAGCCATCGAGGATGGTCCACTCACTGAGTTCGCAAAACTCACCCCAATCTACAACATATTTTTCAGGCTCAGAGGAGACACTCAGTTAAATCAACTGAAGTCTAACCATTGCTTTTGAATAAGAGGTAGAGGTTGGGATCAGTTGGTGTCTACATATGTTTTTTGTATTTTTGTCTTAAAGAATGTATTCCGCAAATATTGTACCTTTTTTATGTGAAACATTTTAATAAGTAATGAATTCATGACAGAAAGTGTTTTGAAATATTAAAGGACCTAAATGATTATTGAAATTCTGCAATACGTCTATTGTTTATGACAATTATGACTGAAATTGTTATAAATAAAATGGGCAATTAATGATTTTGATTGACTACTCTAGAGCACCACGTTCATAGGGTGTGTGTCCAAATGTCCTCAGGATGTATGGATACATGCTCGATGGAAGTAGGGTGCTACAATTTTGGTATCAAAGCCTAGATTTAGTATCTTACATGGGCATTTTTCAAAATATTTGTCAAAATACATGCATTTTAAACATGCCATAGCATGCAATGACAACTGATCCCCGACATGAGTCACATTTACAAGAGTCATACACATGAGCATCTGTTAAGAGTTTGAGTTATTAGAAGTAAGGAGAAGAATGATGATCTATCAGAATGTGAGAAAATGAAAATTTTATGGATGTCTATAAATGACAAATAGTATATGGTTTGATACAATAGATAAGGATTCAATGCATTTGTATTTGTGGATGTACTATTGAATATGATATCGATATTGTAGTGTGATGGTATATCTTTGTATGTGATATAGATGTGAATACATTGTCGTGGATAGATTGAGGAAAATAGAGATATAAATAGCAATTACAAGATTGAAAGTGTATAAGCAAAGTTTACTGAAAATAAAATTTTCTATAATCTTGAGTGGTTGAATGTGAATTTGGAATAGTTGTTTTGATTATCGTGATAAGAGTTTATGATTTAGCATAAGAATATGCTCGTAGAATTGAGGTTTAAATTTCATAATGGTTATGCCTCTATAATTCCGAATTGATTGAGAATATACATATGGAAGATGAAAAAAATGACAGTTGGAAGATGAGATAGAAATGAGGAAAGAATAAAAGGGGAATGAAGTACCAATGAATGACTTTACATAAGATGAATGATATATAGCAAGGAGAAAGTTAGAAATGCATATAAGATAGGATTTTATTTATGAATAAGATTAAGAAAAAGATGATGAATCAAATAAGTAGAGTTTTGAAAGTTGATGCAATCAATATGGTAGTTGAATTATTATGAAATGATGTAGCATTAGAAGAGGTAAATTTTAAAAAATTAGAGTGAAATTGATGTTTATATGTGTGTTAAATGCATGGAGGAAATGAGAAAAGAAGTGCAGGGCATATTATCCACAACGGATTAAAGAGCCCAATGATTAAAGAACCTGGTATTTACAACGGATCGAATACGAGATAGTGAAAAGGCACTCGTTCACAAAAAAATAATAAATAAATGTGAGTATCATGAATATGGCATATGCATTTGATATGTATGATTTAAATGATTGAAATAAACAGTTTGAATGATTTTTTATATGAAATATGAATTAAGTGAATATGAAGTGTATATGATCCAACATGTTGATTAGTGAAATGATGTGACTTACTTGATTACATGAATTGATGTGTTATATGATATGAGTGAGCCATCAAGGATGGTCCACTCACTGAGTTTGGAAAACTCACCGCAATTTGCAACATATTTTTCAGGCTTAAAGGAGACACCCAGTTAAATCAACTAGAGTCTAACCAATGTTCTTGAGTAAGAAATAGAGGTCGGGATCAGTTGGCGTCTGCATACATTTTTTTGTATTTTTGTCTTAAATAATATATTTCGCAAATATTGTACCTTTTTATATGAATAATTTTGTTATGTAAGATCCCGTTTCCATACTAAAGGTTAGAACCATATATTTCTGTAATTGAGAGATAGCACTGAGAGATTAGGAAAAAAAATGCATTTCATGCTCATGCATAATGTTAACATACACACATGTGAATATTTATTGTTGCACATTAAAATGATTGTACATGCATTCATTGACATTTTCCGGGTATAAATGATCTATAAATGTAATTACATTTGAAATTGTGAATAGTATGCATTAAGAATTGATTTGGAGAGTGTGTTTAATGATTTAGGGATTTTGGGCAAAATTTAAAAAAATGAAAATTTGGGTAATTTTGGACTAGTAAAAATGCTAAGTGGCAAGACAATTGATAAATGGTAGTAGAATTTACTATCTAATGATAATGGAAATTTTGATAAATGACTTTGGGATTTATTGACAAGCGTTAATCAAAATTTGGAGACAATTGGAGTAGGAATTCGAATTGATTGGACTAGTTAATGAAAGAGCTTAATACAAACCAATAGAGATAGGACATATGGCAAATGACATATACCACTTGCCAAACAATGCCCTACCCCACAATGGTTTTAATCTTGCAAGACCATTTTATTGTTTTCATTCTTGCTCCTCTTCTCATTTTCATGACTCTTCTTCTCCATCTCTTCTCTTCTATCTTTCTTCACAAGTTTTTACTCACCCAATCATCATTAACGTACACCTTGCTTTCTCCTTCCGTTTGTTACTCTCATCTTGCTCTCTCTTTCACTTCTCACAAAAACCCAACCCTACCACCTTGAAGGATGAAGGACATCGGTTGTATGGAGAGCTAGGGCTAAGTGAAATTTTTGAAGATTTGAAGCTAAACCAAGTAAGTTATGCTTTAAATATCATGGGTTAGTGTAAATGGTGTATGAAAGTGTATGAAAATGTGATGAATGAATGAATGAGTCTTTGCCTTGTTTTGTATTGATAATGGGCATAAAAATGGGGTTGGAAGAGTGATGATCTGTTGATAATTGATAAGTTGTTATTGTTGAGATGATTTTTTAGATAGAAAGGTCATTATGATGAATGTGTATATGATATGTTTTGTTTTTGGTGTATATGATCAAGCATAGATTTTGAATTGTGTATAGATGATATTGAACTGTAATTGGGGTATAAATGAAGAATAAATGATGTGGGTATAAGTTAGAAATGATAGACTAATTAAAAGAGACGAATTAGGATGAAATTGATGATGACGAGTGCTGGAAAAATGTTGGATGTAGTGTTTCTACTAAACATGCATCTGAAATTTAGATATATCTTGACCTACGGATATCCAAATAGGACGATTATTGATTTATATTAAACTAGAGATGAATGACTACAATTTCATGAAGAAATCAAGTTTGAATTTTGTCTCTAAAAGTTTTGAAATTTGTCTTGAAATTGAGTTTTGGATTATGTCTTGCAAATAATATGTAGTAAATTATGTATAACTTTCATAATAATGAACCAAATTTAATTAAATTAGGTTCTTTAGAATCTTAATACATATATGAACAACTTTTTAGAAGAAGGTATTACAAAAATACCTCATTTTCTAGGTCATAATGGTTATAAAAAACTGACCTGAAAAATAGAGTTGGAAAAGTTGGAAAATGAGTCCTATTTACTGCTTTCTGTGAAAGTTCTTTGCAACCAACTTGCAAGACTTCCTCTTAGGAATAGTTCAACATGGCCAACTCTTTGGTTTTCCATGGCCAACTTGCAAGATTTCACAAGGAATTTTCCTCTCAGGAAAAGTTTGTCGTGGCCAACTCCTGGCTTCGCTGTAGCCAACTTTCCTACACAGCTTAAACATGCTTCAGTATTTTGAACATAACTTGTTCTATAGTTATCCGAATGGAGTGATTCTTGATTTGGAATAAACTAGAGACATAGGGCTACAAAATTTTAATTCAATCTCTAAGAATTTAAAACTTTGGACTGAAGTTGAGTGCAGGGCAATGTTGCAGTTTAAGAATAGTCCGAATTATTTGGAGTATAACTTTTGGGATACTGAACCAAATTGAATGATCTTAGTGCCATTAGAAACTTAATAGATAGGAGAAAAATTTTTCCAGAAGAAAGAGTTCCTAAATTACTCCATTTTTTTCTTGGTCAAAAAGAACATGGAAAGCTGACCTGAAAGTATGTTTCAGGAAAAATCTGAATTGATAACATGAGTTATGAATTTGATTCTAACGGTTTTATTGAGGTATAAACCCTAAGTATAAATTATACTTAGGTGGGTTTTGATATATGATTGGCAATGTGACCAGAGTAATGGAAAGATACCCGGGATTGTCATTGAGCATGCATTGTACATATTCCACATACACATTTGTGCATAAAGGAATACTTATAATTGTGCAATTATTAAGGTGTGTGCAATATGTGTATTACATAATTTTGATGTGCAAGATAAATGTCCACATTCAGATGTTTCTAGATCATGGAAGTTAATGCTAATCTAGAGCGTACTATGAGTCGACCTAGATGGTCTTATTTCATTGTTTGTTCTGATTTCAATTTCTACATTGAATGACTACGGTAATGATTATTATGCAATGTGAATATAATTGATATGAATAAAATTTTCTTATGTTGATGCCGGACAATAAAGGTCTGAGACTTGCTGCATAAATGTGATATTGAAGTGCTACTTGTATGTGAATGAGAAGAAATAAGTGTATTATGAACTTAATTGTTGAATGCCGAACCAAGGTCCGATGATGAATGTGAAAGTAATTGTTAATCTGAAATCATGTGACTGATTGAAAATATGTGAAAGTGATGCATTCCATTACAGGAATGTATGAAATATAAAGGCTATTGTGACTAGAGTAGCCACCGAAAACGACCTAAAACTCAGAATGTGAAAAAGAGCTTAAAGCTTAGAATGTGAAAAAAGAGCTTAAAGCTTAGAATGTGAAAAAGAGCTTAAAGCTTAGAAAGTGATTAAGAGCCAAAAGCTCACTATGTAAAATGAGCCCGATATCCCCAACGGATACGGGACGATTATTAATGAGACCGATATCTACAATGGATACAGGATAGTTATAGGCACTCAGTCACATCAAAGTAATAAATGAAAGTGAGTCACATGTGCATTGCATATTCATTTAATATGTCTATTCAAATGATTGCAATACCCTGTTAACTTGTAATTCAATGAGAATGTGAATGTTGTGAACAAAGTGATATGTGATTATATAAACTGTATGAGTATGTGATTGAGTGAGCCATCAAGTATGGTCACTCACTGAGTTTGCAAAAACTCACCCAAAATTTTTAATATTTTTCAGGCTCAGAAGAGTTACCTCATTAGGCTAACGGGAGTATAACCACTGCATCAAGTAAGAGATAGACGTCGGGATCAATTCGCGTCTGCATTTGCTTTTCTTATTTTTGTATCAAATTGTACATTCTACAATTTTTGTACAATGTATATTTGAATATTTCTGTATGTAATAACTTTCCAAAGTGGAAAGGTTTGTAAATGAGAATAATAATAAATGTGATTTTGATGTTACAAAAGAAAAGAATGGGCCCAATTTGATTATTGATTTCCGCATACGCGTGCATTGATTTTTTTAAAAAAAATTGTAATGAGTTCGATTGTTGACTGTTCTAGCATGCCACCCTCACGGGGTACATACTCGGATATCACTTAGGATATCAGGTACGTGTCTAATGAGAGTGGGATGCTACACTTTAGTATGAGAGCCCAGATTTAGTATCTTACATGGGTGTTTTTTGAAATATGTGTCAAGTTTCATGCATTTTAGACATGCCATAGCAGGCAGTGGCAACTGATCCCTAGTCTGAGTTGCATTTACACGAGGCACATGCATGAGCATTTATTAAAAGCCTAAGCAAATAGAAATAGTCAAAAACAAATGATGATATGTCAGAATGTGAGAAAACAGAAGATTGTGGATAATTAAAATGAGAGATAGTATATGGTTAGATATGACAAATAAAGATTTAACACAATTGTAGTGGTGGATGTGTTATGGAATACAACATCAATATTATATTGTGGTAATATATTCTCAAATGTGATATAGATGTGAACATATTATCGTGGATTAATTAAGGAAAGAAGAGATATGAATATGAATGACGAGACTTAAAGTGTACAAGCCAAGTTGAAAGAAAATAAATTTTTCTATAACCTGGAGAGGTTAAACTTGGACATGAAATAAATGTCAGATAAATGTGATAAGAGCTATGATTTAGCATAAGAATGTATCAGTGAAATTGAGATCAGAATTTCAGGATGATTATGTGTCTATAATTATGAATTGATTGCGAACATATGTATGTATGACGATATAATGGTAATTGGAAGGTGAGATAATGATAGCAATATATGTAAAAGTTGTCAAGGTTAAGTTGATTTGTTATTGTGAGTACATATCTGATAATGGGATCACCATGGCA
>JAOSBN010112012.1:0-10718 GCA_027563595.1 Erythroxylum suave
GGAGAAGGAGTAAACACAGGAATAGCATTGGGGATTGAATTCTCATCCACTTTCTTCGTGCTATTTCTTATATTAACCGTGGCATATGATCAGAAAAGGTTCAAGGAGCTAGGACTGCCAATGATGTGTGCATTAATGTCAAGAGCGTTTGCACTGGTCGTGTTCATGTCAAGTGCAGTAACTCTCGGGATAGCCAGTTATGGAGGTGCAGGCTTGAACCCTGCAAGGTGCTTAGGACCTGCACTAGTGCTGGGGGGTTCATTATGGGATGGACATTGGGTGTTCTGGGTTGGTCCATTTTCGGCTTGTATTGTTTTCTATTGTTTCACCATGACCTTACCTAGAGGAGTAATGAAAGCTGATGAAGAACAAGGCATAGAAGAGTCTGGGTCCTGTCTCAGGACTCTCTTTTCCAATAACTTAGGAAAGGAACTGCCTGGAAACAACATTGTGTGATAGGTTATAATTAACAAAAAATGCAACCAAAAAAAACTTTAGAGATCAAGAAACTTATGAATAATTTGTTGGAATAATGGCAACTTCTATGCCTTTCTCTTCATTTATTGTTTCTTCCTTTTCCATTGATATTTGCTTGTCCACGTTGGTTGGATAAGACCATCTCCAACCACAAACAGCAAAATGTGGTCTGTTGACTTAAAAGTGCAATAAGTTCAGGAAAAACAACTCCAATAGAACTACATAAGCTTGCTGTATTTTACAGTCACCCACACTTACAACTCTTTATATTGTTGTTGTATTTCCATACTTGTTTGAGTTGTTTGGCTTGGGTCTTTTGATGGAGTGTTGGAACTGGGTAGATCACTCACCTCACTCACACACGCGCCACCTGCCTGCCCAGTCTGGAGCGCGATCCGCAGGTTGTGAACTAATCTGATTATCCTTTTAGAACCAGTTGTATTACAAATTCATTGAACCTAGACTTGGAGTCTTCGATTTTGTAACCTCTCTAGTGTTACAATTGCTTGATCGTCTCTTGTTTTTATACTTCAATTATCCTTTTTTGGCTTACAAAAAAAAAACAATGCTTCCTTCTTTGTTGTGTCTTCTGAAAAAACTGCAAGATATTCTTTCATTTTTTCTCCTTGAGCATCTATGTGAATCCTCCGTACTCTTACCCATCAGTGCACGTGTGTAAGAGCTTGCTGTGACAACCTTGGAGAGCGATCGATATTTAGATTGTACCTACGTCCACCGAAAATCATTTGCAAGGCAGTGGCCTTGGTTACAATGCAACTTTCCATTTCGTTGATCTGTCTTTTTATTTCTTACAATTTGAAAGCGATTTATTCAAGATCAATGGCTGCCTATGTCCCTTTCAATCTCACAAAGTCCCTCCTCGATTTGTCCAGACTCGAACCACTTGATGGAACCAATTACAAACGACGGTCTCAAAGGCTGCTGATATTTTTTGAACAATTAGAGGTTGATTATGTGTTGTTTAACTATCCTCCGGTTGTTGCAGTTGGTCCGCTTGTGCCTCCAGATGGTGATTCTTTGGGGCTACTCTTGCAATTCCGATCAAGGATAAGGCCAAAGAGTTTAAGAAGTATGAGAAAGATAATAAACTAGTTCATGGGCATATGTTAAAGCCATGTGTCTAATGTTTTGTTCAATCTTTTCTACACCAATAAGTCTGCCAAATCCATATTGTGTTGATTTGTGTTGTTTCATGCAGCCTGAAGTACTGAACTTTGTGGAGGAATTTACAAGTTCAGTGAGAGTGAAGAAGAGGAGCAAAATGAAGAATAAGTTTTCAGTGTTTAAGAGGAAGCTAGAGATGATGATTTTTGTAGCAATTCAAAGATGCTTAGATCCAAAGAACAAAATCCGAATGGTTGAAAATCAGAGTAGGAATGAAGATCAATGCAAGATAAGAGAGAAGAATGGAGCTACAAACAATGAAAAGTTGAAGAATGAAGAATCAGTAGATGTGCAGCAAGTGAAGAGTTGAAATCACATCAGCTGGAGAAAAAAACCTGAAGTAGAAACCAAGTTTTCAAGGAAGCTAGAAAAGGAGTCAACTAAAGCAAGGAATTTAGAATTAATTCCTTAATTGTCATCAAAGTGATTACAAGAAGCTCACATCCGAAGTTATGAAATCTGTGGCCCCAACAGAATCAGTTTTTTATCTTTCTCTGCAGTTTTATTACTTTAGCTGAAACATTGTCAGGTTTTGTTAGAAAATTCAGACAATACATCTGTTTTGATTTTTGAGCAACCAATGAGAGTGAGATACTTGTCAACATCTTGCTCCTAGTTTTTATTTTTTTTTCATTTCCAGCCATTGATGTAAAAAAATGGCACAGAATGTGTGAGCTAATATGAAAGGCTCCAGATCAGTGTTTTATGGGTACCAATTACAGAAATACAAAAACCTACATCTTTTCATCTATGAAAATTTTGCTTGCTTTCAATTTCTCTGTTGTTCTTCTTGAGCATTATGAGGGTTGTGATGAGAATGTTGTGAGAGTTGTGTTGGAACCTTGGAGTGGAAGAAACAATATTTGAAAATTGAAAATTCCATTTCTGAAGTGTTGGCAGAATAGTTACAACCCATCCAAACCTTTACAAACACTTGAGAGTAACTTGCATTGCTTTGAGAGACAACATTCTTTACAAATTACAAATATTACAAAAATATTAGAACAAAACAAAGTGTTGAACGTCTGAAGCATTTTACTCTATTAGAGCAGAAACACAAATTTTAGCAACTGTTGAAGAAAATTTCGAATATCAAATCTGAAAAGTGCAGCTTGAGTGAAGAAGTGAGCAACAGAACCAGCAGCAGATAGCAACTCAGAACCAGCTAAAGATCCAGCTACAGTGGTATCAGAGCTACACGGTTCACTAACCTGGATTGAACCAAAATCATGTCAGGTACAAGCTTTCCCATGATGAATCTTCAAAGTGTGCAAGCTAATATATCTGTTTTAACTGGTGAAAATTACAAAGCTTGGGCTCTTAGAGTTGAGGACTGTCTTAGAATGTGTGAATGTTGGGATGTGGTGAATGAAGGAGTGATTGAAGTTAAGGGAAGGATAGAACTAACAGACTAGCAACCAACAAAACTTAGGCAAGACAGGGACAAAGACTTTAAGGCTCTTGTCTTCCTAAGGTTAGTAGTGAGTGAGACAATTTTGTTGAGATATGCTGGATGCAAAAGTGCTAAAGAATTGTGGGAAACATTGAAGCTTGAGTATGTGGGCTCATCTCAGTCTTTGAGGTTAAAGAAGCAGGCTGTAATGGGGAGCTTTGAAAACTTCTCAATGAAGGATGAAGAGAATGTGGGAGCTCCAAAAACCAGATTCATAAACTTGGTTCAACAGTTGAAGGAGTTTGGAATAAATACAAGTACTGATAGATTAGTGGACAAGTTTTTTAGTAGATTGCCTTTGAGATTTGAAGCAAGCATTGCACTTTTGGAATGGCAATTCAGTAATGATCCAAGTTCTGTAACATTGGAGCAAGTGTTTAATGTGCTGGAGATGCATGAAGAGAAACATGGAATTCAAAGGGAAGGAGAGGAATATGCCCTGAAGGCTGAACATTTTAAAGTGCCAGAAACCCCCCAATCCTCACCCAAACTCAACATCAGACCCAAAACCATCCAGAATCAAATGTTGTGCAACTTCAGATGCCTCCACATTTACTAAACCAACCTCAAAACACTCAAAATCCTTACCAAATCTCATTCCGTCAAAACCAGTCTTATCAAAACCAAATGCAATATCAGTTACCTCCAATATATCCTCAAACACCATTCCCTCATCAATTGCCCTACTTGAATCATTCTCAAAATTACCAAGCTACAAACCAATATGCTGGGAACAACGCAAACCGAAAGCAAAGTGGTTTTAGAACTTCAAGGTGGGGAATGTTTCAAAGTTGTAAGTTCTGTGGGAAGAACAATCATTCTGCTGAAGAGTGTTTTTGGAATGAAAATGTGGATTGTATATATTGTAGAAAAAGAGGACATTCAAAGAGGGTGTGTTATGAAAAATGGTTAAATGAGCAATAAAATCCTCAAAGCCCCATCTTTGGCAAACCACCACCAATCCATCCCTTACAAAAGCAAGCTACTTCATCAAGTCAACCAATTCCACCTTAGCCTTACCAAAATGTTCCTAAATCACAAATTTACCAAGCTCACTATGTTGCAAATTCTAAAAATGCACCATATCCACCACAATTTACCTCTCAGCCTTCATTGACTCAAGCTTATTCACCTCAATTATAAACAACTCAACCATATGCATCCCAATCAGCCTATATTCACCAAATTCCATACCATTCGATCCATACACAAACATTAAGCCAACAGCCACAAAATGCCTATCATGTGAATAACTCCTCTTCCCAACAACTTTTAGAAACCAATCCAAACCTCCAAGCTAACCCTCCAACCAATCAGCCTAGTTCATCTCAGACTAGCAAAGCAACATAAAAACCAGTGATAGAGGAAA
Source organism: Erythroxylum suave (assembly GCA_027563595.1). NCBI lineage: Eukaryota > Viridiplantae > Streptophyta > Magnoliopsida > Malpighiales > Erythroxylaceae > Erythroxylum > Erythroxylum suave. Next base: position 4,485 of record JAOSBN010112012.1, read on the forward strand.
GTGTATTTGTAGTGGAAGCTTGTCACAAAACCAGAAATAATGACCCTGATGCAGAGATATGCACAGCTGAAGCAAAGAAGGAGAAACAAGGTGAATGGCTAGTGGACAGTGGATTTTCAAACCACATGGCAAGAAGAAGAGGAGAATTTATGAAGAAAGACACAAACATAAATACAGTAGTGAAAATTGGAAATGGTGAGATCATACCAATATCATGGAAGGGGGCTGTGGAACTAGCTACAAAGGCTGGAAATACAATCCTAGATGAAGTATATTACGTTCCTGAACTTCGTCAAAACTTGATTAGTGTTGGTCAGTTATTGGAGAGGAAGTATAAGGTGTATTTTGAAGATGAAATGTGCAGGATTTTCAATGAACAAGGTGAACTAGTGCATAAAGTTCCAATGATTAATAGAGTTTTCAAGATAAAAATGCAAGAAGTGGATGGAGCATTTGCTGCTCTCTCATTTACAGAAGGGACTCAACTATGGCATTGAAGATATGGACATGCAAACTTGAATTATTTCGCTGATATGCAGAAGGTTTGGTTTATGGATTACCACAATTGAGCAGCAAGATGAAATCAGTGTGTGAAGCTTGTGCAAAAGGGAAGAGCCATGTGCTACCATTTCCAGCAAGTGAGTGGAGAGCCACAAAAAAATTGCAATTGGTGCACACTGATGTTTGTGGACCAATGGACACACGTATTATGTGGAATTCATTAATGATGTGTCAAGGTATTCGTGGATCTACTTCAGAAGAGTAAAGATCAAGTATTTGGCATGTTCAAAGTATGGAGGGCTGAAGCTGAAGGTCAATGTGAAAATAAGTTGAGATGCTTGAGAAGTGATAGAGGAGGGGAATACATTTCAAATAAGATGAAAAATTACTTCGAAAAGGAAGGAATTTATCATCAATTTCAGTTGCTTATTCACCTCAGCAGAATGGACTTTTAGAGAGGAAGAATAGATCAATTGTGGAAATGGCCAAGGCTATGATGTTTGGAATGAAGGTTCCAAGGGGTTTTTGGCCTGAAGCATGTTTTACTGCTATTTATGTGCAAAACATAATGAAGACTAGAGCATTGAAGGAAAAAACACCATTTGAAGCTTGGTTTGGAGTTAAACAGAAGGTGAATCATTTAACGGTATTTGGATGTGTTGCTTACATGCACATTCCTGAACCAAAAAGAAGAAAGTTAGATGAGAAACCAATGAAAGGAGTAATGATGGGATATAATGCAGAATCCAAAGGGTATAGAATTTACAACTAAAACTAAGAAAATGTTTGTGTCTAGAGATGTCAAATTTGATGAGAATGAAGGATGGAAATGGGGAGAGCCCATAGTTAAGAAGTCAAGAGGTGCTAGAGTTGAAATGCCATTATTTGAACCTGAAGTAGATGAGAGTATGGAAGAGGATGCATTTCAGGAGATGACAGATGCAGAAAATTCAATAAACTTAGTGGACTGAAGACTTCAAATGGAGTCAACTCAACTGGAATCACAAGACACAACTAGCACTAGAAGTGATGGATTACTGGAAGAAGTTGTACCAGATTCAGAAGATGACCTAGTTCCAAGAAGAGAGGAATTGAGGTCACCACCTCAGGAGGAGTTGTCCAGCTCTGACAGTGTACACAAAGAGAGGGATTTGGCCTCCATTTATGATGAAACTAACCCTTTGTTTGATTTTAGGTATGATAATGCAGAGGAAGAAGAACCAGAAGATGCACACATGGTATCCGAATATGCCATGTCTGCAAAAGCTGAACCAAAGACATACAACCAAGCAATTAAACAAGGAGTGTGGCAAGGTCCAATGGATGAAGAGATGCAAGTAATAGAGGAAAATGGCACTTGGTTGCTGGTAGATCTACCTACTCTAGAAACAAAAGTGGTGGACTCGAAGTGGATTTATAAAACAAAGCTCAACCCGGATGGATCTGTTAACAAACATAAAGCTAGATTGGTTATAAGAGGTTATAAGCAAGAATATGGAGTGGACTACACTGATACTTATGCACCAGTGGCAAGACTTGACACAGCGAGATTATTGCTAGCATTGGGAGCAAATAATGGACAGAAAGTGCATCAAATGGATGTGAAGAGTGCATTCCTTAATGGAATGTTGGATGAGGAAGTATGTTTGAAGCAACTCGAAGGATTTGTGAAAGAGAGACAAGAGCAGAAAGTTTACGAGCTAGTTAAGGCTCTATATGGGCTGAAACAAGCTCCAAGAGCTTGGTATTCAAGAATCAATAGCTACTTGCTGCAAAATGGATTCATAAGAAGCAAAAGTGAAGCTACATTGTATGTGAAGGGAGAAAAAGAAGGAAAACTGATCTGTTCATTATATGTAGATGACCTGCTCATAATTGGAACCAAAGAGAAGCTTGTTGAGGACTTCAAGGAGCTGATGAAGTCTGAATTCGAATGACAGACCTAGGAGAGATGAGTTATTTCCTAGGCTTGGAGATTGATTAAAGGAAGGATGGAATATTCATTCATTAAAGGAAATATGCTGAGGAGCTAATTGAGAAGTTCAATTTAAAAGATAACAGTGGCATGTCAACTCCCATGGAACATCAACTGAAATTGGAAACTACAAAATTAGGTGAGCAATTTGATGTGACTTATTATAGAAGAATGATTGGATCCTTAATGTATTTGTGTGCTTCAAAACCATATATTGCATGTTCGGTAAATATAATGGCTGGTTTCAATCATAATCCTTCAAGATAACATGCCTTATATGCTAGAAGGATATTGAGATATGTGAAGCATACTGTTGATCATGGAATTTGGTTTAGAAAGGGAGAGAAGGTAGAGTTGTATGTGTTTAGTGATGCAAGCTATGCTAGAAACAATGAATGCAAGAGTAGGAGTGGATATTGTTGTAGCTTGGGTTCGGGAATCTTTGCTTGGTGTTTAAAGAAGCAAAGGAGTGTAACACAATCATCAGCTGAAGCTGAATATGTGGTAGTGAATATGGCTGCCAAACAAGCTCAATGGTTAAAGAAAATTCTGAAGGATATAGATTAATTGAAAGAGAATTGTGTAACAATCTATTGTGATTCAAGTGCTGCCATTTCAATGGCTAAAAATCCATCTAATCATGTGAGAACCAAGCAAATAAAGGTGAAGTACCATTATGTTAGAGAACTGATCGAGGAGAAGGAAATCAAAATTGCATTCTGTAGATTAAATTTCCAACTTGCTAATTTATTCACCAAGGCACTACCAAAATGGAGATTTGAATCTTTGAGGAAGTTGGTAGGAGTGCAAGCTGCACAAAACAAAGGAGGAGCTGTTGATTTGTGTTGTTTCATGTAGCCTGAAATACTGAAGGTTGTGGAGGAATTTGCAAGTTCAGTGAGAGTGAAGAAGAGGAGCAAAATGAAGAACAAGTTTTCAGTGTTTAAGAGGAAGCTAGAGATGATGAATTTTGTAGCAATCCAAAAATGCCTGGATCCAAAGAACAGAATCCAAATGGTTGAAAATTAGAGTAGGAATGAAGATCAATACAAGATAAGTGAAAAAAATGGAGCTACAGGCAATGAAAGGTTGAAGAATGAAGAATCCATAGATATGTAGCAAGTGAAGAGTTGAAATCACATCAGCTAAAGAAAAACCTGAAGCAGAGTTTTCAATATCTGAAGCAATTTAGAAGAGAAGCCTTGCAAGTCAATGAGGAAGAAGATTTCAAAGTCAAAGTGACACTTGTCTTTAAAGGAAATTAAGTTAGTTGAAATTGAGTATCACATTTTGTTCTAGCATCAAGCATTTTCTGTTTTTACTTTTTGCAGCTTTAAATCATTAGGAAATCTCATTGTCAATTTGTGTTAATGTATCAACCAATAGCTCTACTTTTGTACCTGCTGAACCAATGAAAGTAAGGTACTTTTCAAAATCTTACTCATTGGCTATTTTTTTATCATTCATTGTGAGCCATTGATGTAACTAGGCAAGAAGTGTGTGTGAGAGCTAACTTCAAAAAGCTCCAGAACACTAATGTAACAATTGCAGCATGTTTATGAAAAAACCATCTTCTTCTCTTCTTCTGGTTTGCATAATTTTTTTCTTACTTTACTATTAATTTAGAGTTGTTATGAATGTGTATGAGTAGAGAGTTATGGTGAGAAATTTCTAAGAATTGAAAAGAAGCAAATTTCCATTTCTGAAACCTCACAGCTTTTATTCATCAAGACTTTACAAACCCTATTTTTTGAATTCTTACAAACACTTGAGAGTTACATACATTGCTATTAGAGAGTGGCATTCACTGAGAGTACATTCAGTCTACAAGAAGCAAAATGTTGCTTTTCTGAAGAGTATTTTTTCCATTAATAGCAAATCAACTAAGTTCAGTTACTACTGGAAGAGTCACTTGAATTTCAGCTCATCTTTGCTGAAGTGCTATAGAGGCCAGAGCTTGGAGAAGACTTGAAGTTCAGGCCTTTCTATTAAAGTGTAAGAAGTGTAAGGAGTACTGCTCTCACTTTCCACAACTCTCCTATGGCGAGGACTGCAAGAGACACTGAACCATTCGCAAAAGGAGGTGGCAGCGGACCAGTTAGTGTACAAGATGTTATCAGCACGACATGTCTGAATTACAAATTTAAACGCAAGAAGGGCTATTTCATCTGTTTTCAGAGAAAGTCGGCTGACAATGGTGAGACAGAGAGAGCAATGGAATAGGAAAAGGAATGCTCTAAAGAGGCAATCATTTGGCATGGAGATTGCTCACGAGGGAAAGGCTGTCTTAACTCAGAAAATCTCCGTTATTGATAATAACTTAGGAGAATGTAAGTTCCATTGATTTTCCTGTTGCTTGATAGTTACTGGGAACATGAAACATAGATTAAGCTGATATTACTCATATTCTTATTCAACAAAGAGTTGAAAATAGTAAAATAATTTAAGAAAGGTTAAATTATAATATATCTAGATCTCAATCTCTATGTATGCATAAAATAAACACAACTACTAGTGCAGAAACGGTGAAATTTTCTTTTGTTTACTTGAAGCTGCAAACTTAAAGAAAGAAGTGTTTCAATACAATTAATAAGAATCGCAGAGTTTCTATATAAAAGAGGAAAAACGATTCTCGTTAATCCTTCATGTCAATTCCTTAGTTAATGTCCAACAAACAAATATCGAAATCCATCTTTAGACATGTTGGAAAATTCCTTATACTTGCAAATTATTACGAAACAAATGGTCAAATTGACCAAATGTTGGGCAAATTTGATTATAATATTTAACACTTAATTTTAGGAATCAGTTTTGAGATGTTCTTATGATAGGTAATAAATAAATAAGATTTTCTGTTACATTTCAACTCTATACAATGGGCTGTGAATAAAAAGGGAGTGTTCTACAACAAAAACATATTCTTTATCTTTGTCTTATATTCACGTATTATGCTTCAGCTTTATAAATACAACATAGTATCAAAGGTTTTTGTCTTAAGGGACCTATGAGATGAGTGAAACCAAAACACAAACCTGATTTACAACCCAGAATTACAACAAGAATTACAACCAACTTCAAGCAATGGAGATTGAAACACAATTGTCTCAAAGTGCACCACCAATTTTTGAAGGTGAAAACTATCAAGGTTGGGCCGTTTGAATGAAACCTCATATTGATGCTATGGATGTTTGGGAAGATGTGGAGGAAGACTATGAATTGCCTCCATTGCCAACAAATTCCTACAATGACTCAAATTAAGACACACAAAGAAGGAAAAATAGGAAGTCTAAAGCCAAAGCCTGCTTGTTTTCTGCTGTTTCAAACATCATATTCCACAACAAAATAAGGAGATTTTAGATGCTTATGTCTAGACGCATCTATTAATTTCCTTAAATAATATAAGAATTAGTGAAATTTTTAGACATTTATTTAAGACAACAAAATTTGTCGAAAAATATACTAAAAATGTGTCTAAAACTTTTAAAATTTTCAATTAACAGGATAAGAATTGACATATTTTATAATTTATATACATCCAAAAATAATAATTAATTAATGTCAAAAGTAAATAATTATAAAAAAACGTTTAGTTTATATGAGTGACAAAAATTATAAAACGTTAACATCAGGTTAGTATGCGTTACTCAAAAAGTTAGTATACTGTGAAAGTCTTAAGTTAACTGTTGGGACCCGATCCGGAAACCGGATCCCAACCGAAACATAACGCGAAAACATATCGAAAATGGAAAATGTGAATC
>JAOSBN010112022.1:0-10717 GCA_027563595.1 Erythroxylum suave
TGCTTTTCAACTTCCATTTTAATTAACTCATTCACTTTTGAATATTTCTAATTTCCACTAAAATTCGGGGTCCAACATAACAAGCATCGATTTTGCAAAAGTGTCATTAGAAACTTCTAGGAATCGTCAAAAATGAAAGAAAAAACCCTAAGACTTGGAATTAATCATTGAAAAATTTCAAGCATGACTTAAGAAAAGTTGCTGACACCATACCTCATATTTATACAAATTATATACACTAACAAGCTACTCACCATTAATGATATTCTATGGTTTGACCATAATAGTAATGATGCTTATAAGAAAACAAAAAATGATAATTGCTAAGCAAGTCTTTTTGGTTGCGTTCTTTTATAGCTTACTTTCAATTTGAAGTTTTATTCGAATACAATAAATCAACGATTTTCAAAATTTGACATTCTATACATTTTTCTAAATTTTTAAAATGCATGTTTTTAATATTTAAATTAATATCAAATTTTTATTACTTGATACACTCAATTTTTATTTAGTTAAGTATAAGTTCAATTGCATTTCATTCTTTACTAATTCGATTAGGGTTTATCCTTTTTCTATAATTTAATACATTTATCTTTTGTAAATTGAATGAAAATCTTTTTTTAAAATTATTGTTCCTTTTTACTACTCTTTTTTTTCTATATAAACTTGACATTCACCTAAATGCCATAATATCCCATCAACTTTATTCTTATGTCTCAACAACATTCAAATTATTTTGCAATTAATATAATTTTAAAAATATGAAGTATTCCCCCAACCATTTAATAATGCTTTGATGATCTTTACTTCGATTTTTTAAAAAAAAGGCATTATTTTTGAAAAGTTTTACGTAAGGAGGATGTTTGATAATGCCTCAACACTTTTTCCTCATAATTCAATTTCTAAAAAATCTTGGTAAAAGATTTTAATGAAAGTTTATATTATTTTCTTACATAAAATAAAGTAAGAAACAAAAACATTAAATAGTACAAATTCAGTTTATTTAAGTTATTTTGAATTATAAATATTGATAAAGTTAAACAAAATAAAATGAATTGCTAAGATTACTAATATTTTCACTAGTAACTTTGTTAAATTGTTTTGTTTGATTGGTAACTTTATAAATTAAATTGTCAATAGAATAAAATAGTGAGTAGTAATATATAAATGTAAGTAGTATATGTATCAAGATATTTGCTTTAAATTTTAGTAGATAATGATAGAATAAAATAGAAAAAAACACTACAATATGTATACTTATCACATATAATACATGTTAAATGATGTAGGCATATATTAGAAAAAAGAATTTAAAAAGATGAACAAAAATACGGCCTAAGTATTTGAGTAAATTTTCCTTAAAATATGTAATATGGAAAATTTTCTGAATATGCAATTAATATAATTTTAAATATATATGTATTAAAAGAAATGCAACTCTTATTATGTTTCGACAAAAAAAATCCTATAGAAACAATGCAAATCGAATCACTTCCTAAAATTGTCTTTAAAAAATCGTCCTTAATAGAACTTTTATTGAACACTTGATAGGTTTACAAAATGCATCCCTAACTAATAAAAAAAATGCTATCTTTCTCCATTATTCACCAACTAACACATTTAAGCAAACAATGAACCATTAACAGTCCAAATAAGCACAAATAACTTAAATCACATCAAAAAAACGAAAAAAATCAAAGCATTTAACAATAATAATGAAAGACAAAAAATGTTATCATCCAATAAGAAGAAAAGTCTATAAAAGTGTAGGTTGATCTTAGAAAAGTTTAAGTTCATTTCTCTCTTAAACTCTTTTCCCTATAGGTTACTATTCACTCCCAACTTCCGACACTCATACCTTCACTGTCTGACCACCATTTCTGGTGATCTAGGACTCTACGGAAAGTTCTCAGGACATTCTACAAAACCCTTTAACTTATTTCATCATAAACGATCCATATTTGGAGGAATCATGACTGAAAATTTTGGTTCATTTATGTAAGTCACTGATCTGATATTTTTAGCCATTTTTGGACAAAAATAACACCAACATAATGTCTAACGGCCCTAAAAATGTAGGAAAGGAGGGAAGCCTGACGCCAATCGATAATTTTACCAATGAACAAAAATAGGTCACCTTTGAGTTTTAATCTTTCGATTTTGTCAACCGAGAGGACTTTCGATGCAAGAGCAGTGCCATTGGATTCTTGGAGGTGAGCTTATTATTTTTGGGTAGGTGGTGACAATCATTACATTTAGGTTTTAAATCCTAATAGTCATTCCTACTTATCTATGTATAGATTAATTAGGAGCAAAACTTTCGACTTCGAGAGAATAGGCTAGGCACGAAGGAGCACATTCTTTGTGTGAGTTAATTTTCATGGTTATGAAAGTTCATTAGAATTATTTCTCATATTCATAATTGAAATCATCATTATTATCATATGCACACATGTATTCATATTTTTGTTATGCAATGTTATGCTTGTCTTCATATGTGATGATATGGAGGACTATTGGGTATGAGCTACTTGGTGGACGTCACCAGGCTGTGTGTATAGTGAGTTAATTGATCAGGTATGGATTTGCATTCATATTTGATCCATTGGTGGATCCATTTGTTGAGATACGAGGCGATTGGGGTGGTTCGAACAAGTTTGCTCTCAAATGCAACTGATATATATACATGATAGGTGGCATGATTGTGGTGGTTCGGTCGAGCTTGCTCTCATATGGCAATTATGTCATAGCAAGGTTGTGGCAATTTGGTTGGGTATGGCTCTCAGACAACCATCCACTACATTGGACCAAGTGACCTCCGAGGAACAAGGGAGCACCTATGCCTACAGTGTATGGGTAAAGGGTATATGATAAGGTTATTCATTAGTCCTCCATTATTATTTGTGATTGTGATGACTATATGGCATGATATTGATATAGGAAATGTATGCATGTTTGTGAACAAAATCATTACTTGATGAAATTGCATTTATAGATGTGATACATTATAAATATATACATATATATGAATTGCTTGGAATCCTTAGGAGTTCATAAAATAACCATAGTATTAATACACTCAACGAGGTCTGACTTCCCTCAAATATTTTTTAGGATCTTCATTTCAGACCTTTTCTAAAAGGGTACTTCGTCATTCTTCTTCCCCTTTAGCAATTCAACGTATGTTTTTTAGTGACCTCTAACTCCAGAGCCATAGTAGTCTTGTATATGTTGGATTTTCCTTGTATTAAGTATCTCAACATTATAGCACGTTAAGTATTGTATATTGATAAAATTGTTTGATTATTATTATTATGACTTTGCTCATTCTGAAATCTCATACTTATTATAGATATAGAGATTTGATGACAATTTAGGCTTATTAATGGTCTAACAAACCTTAAGTTTACTGTTGCTTTAGTGTAGGTCACGGTCTAAGGTTGGGTTTTGACAAAGTTGGTATCAAAGCTTTAGGTTTAAGTTAGAGTTTCTAGGTTGATCAAAATTGAATCAAATTTCTCTTTAATCTATTGTGACATTAGGACCATGTTTGTGTAAAATCGTTGTTTTTACTTCTATCCTTTTGAAGTACTATTAGGACTTTTATTGTATTTAAAGACTTTCTTATTCTTTGATCATAAAGAGGAAAAGAACTTTCAGCACGAACTTATGAGGTTGAAGGTTTAGTGGATAGAGAATCGATTCTTGAAAAGAATATGGCTTTATCACCACCCAAGCAGGCAAGGCACAAAGGTAAGCCTAGAGCCACTACGTGACAACCAAATTTTCAAGCTCAAGGTGAGCCAACAATGTAAGGTGTAGATGTCGCTACTCTGGAAACTAGGATTACAGGATTACAAAATGCTATAGCTACTTTGAATCAAATAATTCCTTTAATGCAGTAGATAGCTCAAAATAGAGGCCAAGGTAAGACAGATGTAAAAGCTATCTTAAACTATACTAAGATTGGTATGATTACTTTTGATGTTATGGGGAACATCAAGGAATTTCTCATTGGTATAAAGTCTCGGACTATAATGGCATATATAGATTCATAAAAGATTTGTATTGTTGAGTTATCAGTTTAGGCAGATGCATTGCATTGGTTTATCTAGGTTATTCAACCAATTATGAGTACCTTATCTTAGGAGGATTTTAAATAGAGATTTATGAGACTATTTTGTCCACCACCACAGAGAGAGCTTATAGGTGGAAATTGTTACACATTGGGAAAGGTGATAGTTCAATTGAGGAGTATAATATTGATTTTTATCGACTAATGAGATACGTAGAGGATATGGCTAATCAGAGATGCATAGTGGGACTTTACATTATTAATTTGGGTCTCCCATATGTAGGACTTTGTTCAGAGGGTCAGATTTTGGAGGGTGCCATAGATGAGGCTAGAGAGATGGAGAGGTGACACATTATGTAGGGAACCATTCTTGATTATTACCAGACTAGTGGTTTTGAGGCTGAAGTTATAGTTCACAATGCTACAAATAGGTGTAAGTGGAGAGCAACATAAACAGTTTTGATGAGGTCATGGTCTATGTGGGAAAAAGAACAATAGACATGGTCATAGGGATCCAGCAAAATCAACTAAATTTGGACTTAGAGCGGGTAGCAATAGTAGTCACAATGAGCAAAGCTCTGGATATAGTAATTCTCTATCCGGAGGCACTAATTGTTAAAATTATGGTAGAGTTCATTAGGGACCTTGTCATATTCCTCGGAGGGCTTACTTTCGATATGGTTAGATTGGAAATTTTACTATAGAGTGCCCTAATTATAGATCTCAAAGACAATTTTCTCAAGGTTCCTTTGCTAGTGTGGAACAAAAGTAACAAGTTCAACCTCAACATCAGGAGTAGTACCGAAGTGAATCTCAGATGATGGGCTAACAGGGCCATAGATCAAGAGGTAGGTTTTGGGGTAGATTATAGATTAGGGGTAGGTCTAGTACTATAAGTTTTGGGCAGACCTCAATCTCTTGGCAGTAAGGAGGAGGACAGGCTCAAGTGTTAAGCCTTATACCTTAAGATGCTCGGACCTTTAATGCAGTTGTAATAAGTACTATATTGATTTGTTATGTTAATGCTAAAGTTTTATTTGACATAGGTGCTACCCATTCATTTATATCCCCTATGTTTGCGTTAAGGATTGGCCGGAAAGTAACTAGATTAGTTACTCCTTTATTAGTAAACACCGCTCTAGGTGAATCCCTGAATACAGATATTATTTTCCCTACTTGTTTAGTGATGATCAAGGATAGAGAATTAGTGGCTAATTTAGTATTATTAGATCTGATGGATTTTGATGTGTTTTTGGGTATAAATTGGCTATCACAACACTTTGCTCCTTTAGCTTGTCAGGATAAGCTAGTGATTTTTTAGATTTCTAACGATGTTGAATTCTGGTTTAGAGTTGATAAAAGGGAAGCTCCTTAAAACTTTATATTTTCCATTACTGCTAAAAAGATGCTTGGATGAGGTTATCAAGGGTATTTAGCCTTAGTTAGGGGTTCTTTAAGAGAGACAAGTTGAGTTGATGATGTCCCAATTGTATATGAATTTCTTAACGTGTTTCCTAAAGAGTTCCCAAGTTTACCACTAGAGAGGGAGATTGAATTTTGCATTGATGTGGTGTTAGGTACAACTCCTATCTTGATTCCACCTTATAGAATGGGTCTCGCAAAGTTAAAGGACCTTAAAAAGCAATTATAAAAATTGTTAGATAGGGGATCTATCAAACCTTGTACTTCTTCGTGGGGTGTACCAGTAATATTTGTAAAGAAGAAGGATGTTAGCCTCAGACTCTATATTGATTACAGTGAATTAAATAAAGTGGCAATAAAGAATAATTATCCACTTCCAATAATCGATGATCTATTTGACCAACTGCAAAGGGCCAGATGTTTCTCTGTCAAGTTATCATCAATTGAGGATCAGAGGAGAACATGTTCTAAAACCTACTTTCGTTTATGGGTTTGGTGATGTCTTTTGGGTTAACTAATGCTCCTACAACCTTTATGGATTTGATGAATAAGGCGTTTACTTCTTTTCTGGATAAGATGGTCATTGTATTCATTGATGAAATCTTGATATATTCTAAGAGTGAAGAAGAAGATGCAATACATCTAAGAATGGTTTTACAAACCATGAGGGGCCATTAGTTGTATGCTAAATTTTCTAGGTGTGAATTTTGGCTAGGTAATTTAGTCTTATTAGGATATGTGGTATCTAAGTGGATCTTACGAAGATTGAAGCTATCATAGAATGGCCAAACCTACTACTATTACTAAGGTTAAGAGTTTCTTAGGCTTAGCAGGTGCTTCTTTGACTATAGTAACTCAAAAAATTGCTAATTTTTTTTGTTTAGAGGTAGTAATGTCAAAAAAGGCCCGACTTGATTTGGGGTCAGGTTGGGCAGGCCACGAGCCAATCGAAACGACTTTATTTTGGAATTTTTTTCTTAAAAATAAAAATACAGCCCTAGTATGAGCAGTTCAACCTGTGCCCGGCCTGACCAGAAAAATTGACAAGCCTATTTAGAGGCATGTGAGGATAGTTTCCAACAACTTAAGGATTTAACATCAGCTCCAGTTTTGACATTACCTTCAGGGTTAGATGATTTAGGTTGTGTGCTTATGCAACACAGATGAGTGGTGGCTTATGCTTCCCAAAAACTAAAGAAGCGTAAGCAGAACTATCTTAGTCATAACTTAAAAATAGTAGTTGTGGTGTTTGCACTTAAGATTTGAAGACATTATCTATATGGTGTGACTTATGAGATATATACTGATCATAAAAGTTTGAAATACATTTTTCTACAAAGGGATATAAACTTGAAGCAATTAAGATGGATGGAACTTTTGAAAGATTATGATTGGTTCATTTTGTATCGCCCTGGTAAAACTAATGTAGTAGCTGATGCTCTAAGTAGAAAATCATCATATAGTCTTTCTCACGTTAAATCTGTAATGGGAAACTTAATCAAAGAGTTACACAAGTTATTTGACTAAGGATTACAATGGAAGATATCAAGATCAGGATGTTTGTTAGCATAATTTAAGGTTAGATCAATATTTCTGGAGAGAGTCAAGTCTGCTTATTCGAAAGACCTTTAGTTATGTAAGATAGTCGAAGAGATTCAAGGGGATCGAGCTAAGTATTTTTTTGTGAATGGTGATGATATTTTGAAGATGGGTGCTAGAGCATGTTTACCAAATATTAATGACCTAAGAAAGGAAATTATAGAGGAGGTACATTTTCCAGCTTATAGCATTCATCCATGCTCTACCAAGATGTATCATGATCTCAAATGCATGAATTGGTATAGTGGAATAAAAAAAGATATTATGGAATTTGTGTTTAGGTGTCTAACATGTCAGTAAGTGAAGCTGGAGCACCGAAGTCCTTTTGGTTATTACAACAACTCTGCATTCCTAAATGGAAATGGGATGAGATTAGTATGAATTTTGTGACTGGATTAGCCCATATTAATACCAGATATAATGCTATATTGGTGACTGTGGTTAGATTAACAAAGTCATCTCATTTCTTACCTATCATGAAGACTTTTTCAAATGATAAGTTAGCTAGGCTATATGTTAATAAAATTGTGTGTTTGCATGTGGTACCACAATTTATAGTCTTTGATAGAGATTCCAACTTCGCGTTAGTTTTCTGGCATGAGTTACATAAAGCCTTGGTTACAAGATTAAACTTCATCACTGCGTTTCATCCTTAAACAAATGACTAGTATGAGAGAACTATTCATAATTTAGAGGTTATGGTTATGATGTGTGTTATTTATTCTTTTGGTCATTAGGATTTGCATTTTCCACTGACTAATTGAATTTGGTTGTAAAAATAGTTACCATGCTAGTATTGAAATGGCTTCTTATGAAGCTTTGTATGAAAAAAATACAGATCACTTTTATGTTATGAAATTGATGAATGAAAATTGATAGGAACTAAGTTAGTCCAAATCACCGCCAAAAGGATCCCTATTATTTATCAAAGATTGAAAAATCTTTTAGTAGATAAAAGCGTTACATAGATCTAAAGAGGAAAGATGTGAGATTTTTAGTAGGTGACATGGTATTTTTGAAAATATCACCAATGAAAGGGGTGATGAGGTTTGGTAAGAAAGGTAAACTAGCTCTAAGGTATATCGGTCCATTTAAAATTAAATATAGAGTGGGTGAAGTGGCATTTAGGTTAAAGTTACTGTTAAAATTGCAAAATATTCCACTAGTTTTACGCTGAAAAATCGCAAGTATATGGGTCATAACTTGTAGTTAAAAAGTAAATATCGATTCCACAGGGATTGATGCTTGAGCACCACTTAATTCAGATTAATCTCTATTTAAGAAACGGAATTGTTTTATAGAAATAAAAAAAATCAATAAAAATAAATGAGTAACAATGAACAATTGAAAATACCAAAATGCAGAAAATTTGAATTCAATGTTTTAATGACTAGAGATCACTTTCTCCTTATCTTGTCTCCCTCCTATTTTATTAATCGATTTGTGTCTCACCTAAGATGTCCAATTGTATTAACTACCCTTTCTTAAGATGTATTTAATTGTCCCTAATCAAATTAAATGAAGTTGATTAAACAATCTCTCAATATTCCAAATCACTCCACCAATTCAACTAATTATTAAGTTATCCTATGGGTGATCAATTAAATTAGCCAAGATCTCTCTTTCAACTAATTAATTAATGTGATGAATGTAAGTCTATAGGATGCCAACTCTCCTTGTACAATCCTACACAAATAACCTAACTCAACCTCTCAATTTATTGCAAGGTATATGTATATAATCAACATTTATTAAAGACATCTATCATTCAATTCAATAAAATAAGAATTTAAAAAAATAGTTCAAAAGTAATCCCTAAAAATAAGTTAGCCACTCATGGTATCTATAACATCACCAACATTCAAATATTCCACCTTACAATAATTAGAAGAGATAAAAATAACAGAAAATTAAGTAAGAAAACTCCTTCTCTTCTTTGCTAAAATCTAGAAATTTTGGTGTTGATGTGCTATTTTCCCAATGGGGATTGATGATCTTTGAATCTCCACCTTCCTTAAGACTCTAAATCTAGATTTTTCACTCAAAGAGGTTGTTCTAGACAGAGGGTTCACGTCCTCCTTTTCCATAAGATCTTAATATCTTATATAATCCAAAAAACCTAAAGTTTAATTGAACCTTGTATATTTTATTGCCAATTCCCACGATCGTGGGATCTTGCACCAGAAAGCTTCTTCTGCTCTTCTCCTCTTTTGGTCTCTAATTCAATCTCCAAGTTGCCAATCTTTATTCCTACATCAAAATAATTAATTCTTACCCTAAATTAACATCGAACATAAAGAACAACAATGAAGATTAAACTAAACAAAAATATACAAAATGAATCCTAAAATGCAACAATAATAAAGTATTATGCAAGAAACACATACCAAATACTTAGAAAAATATAGACAAATGCACAACTATCAACTTCCCCACACTTAAATTTTGCTTGTCCTCAAGCAAAACAAACAAAACCAATCAATTCCATCACTTTATTTTCATAAAAATCAAAGCATACAATCCCTCAAATTTTAGCCAACTCAAATATCAAGTTAATACACATATCATGACTACTTTTCATTAGTGTATATAAGCAAAATCAAAATATGACACCATCACTCAAAGTTAAGTATAGATGTAAAATTAATCTTCCTCACAGTTTCTCTTATTTCTCTCAAGTGTTTGATGGTTAGTGTTTTGCTCAAACTTCCTATAGGAAACTACACCACTATAGCCTTGCTAATACACCAATTTTTCTTTACAATGATTGCATGTATAAATGGAACAAAAGGACTTATTTAAGGTTGTAATGTGGTAAGGGTTAAGGTGGGTAAAAAGGATAAAAGGTTTAACATAAGCATTCGTAAAGTAAAAAGCGGGTAAAAAGGGATATCAATATATAATTTTGAGATACACAAGTATAAAAATGCTATTACTCTGCACTTATTGATGCTACTCAACTAGTCTTCCTTTTTCTTTTTTTTTTTATTTTTTATATGGAAGAAACTATGAATAAAATAGCAACTAAATACAATGTGAGTCACAGGCAGAAGCAATGTTGTTAAAACCGGACTGGACCGGACCGGCCGGTCCGACTGGAAAAAGTTTGAACCGGTCTATGATCCGGTCCGATTTTATCAAAAAACCTGCATGTATAAAAACCGGCCAGTTTGTTGGTGAACCAGCCGATTTTCAGCTAACCAGTTACACTGGTTCAATGAAACAATATACCTAAAACCTAATTCACTAATTCGCCAATCGCCCTTTCAATGTTTCAAAACTTGTGACTGGCGAGGGCAACTTTGCTATCTAGCGAGGGCGAGGGTGAGGCCAAGGGCCACTGGTGAGGGTGAGGCCGAGGGCGAATCGTGAGGGCTACAACGAGGGTGACTGATCTTTGATCTGTGTTTTTTTTGCGTCATGTTATACTGTTGCTCTTTGGGATTTGTCATTGTCATCCTTCGTTTTGCCATCTTCGCCAAATCTCGCCGTCATCTTCCATTTCTAGGCATCTATCATCTTCGCCGGACTCTTAAAGAACAAGACTCTCCGCTACTCTCTTCTCTTCGCCGTCCTCGTCACAGATCTCATCGCCTCCATCTTCGGTAGGTAAATTTCTTG
>JAOSBN010112033.1:0-10716 GCA_027563595.1 Erythroxylum suave
ATTCTTCCATTTAATACTTCAAATTTCCATCAATCCATGTAATAAATCCTCCTAAACTTGACATAATAACTAAACTCCATTTAAAAATGATTTATCCAACAAGATCACAAAATTCATTCAATTCATGCTTACTAAAATGATTAAAAAAATTCGGGGCGCAACATATTTTTTATTTCTAACTTAGCTAACAAATATACTAAAGTTACATTGTGGCTCACAAACAACCCCCTTTCTTAAAATAATTTTAGTCATTGAAATATCATATCCATTTGTAATCATACAATTTCTAATTTCTTCCTTTATAACAATTGTCTAATATTATTCTCATCACTATAAATTGGTGACTGAATTTTAGTATCTCTATTCTCATATTTACTACTTCAACTATGTGAACTCCCTTTTTGTCTTTATGAATTTTTTAAATTAGTTACTTCTTTGTTGCAATCTTTCCTCTTTCTTTTAACCCCATTTGTAGAATTGTTGCATTCAAACTCATAACAAAATAAGCGAAATAAATGATATAAGATAAGTACATATAATGAATCTATTGGTTGTTAGAGACTTCAAAATGACAAAGAAACAAAAAGATGGAAATGATGAAAGGCATAAGTCAAAAGAAAAATAGGAGACATGACATAAAACTACAGAAATCAAAATAACATTAAAAAAATGACACCACTGGATGCATGATGATCCAACGACGCGTTAGGCTTATTAATGGTTTTGATGATGGCCATATAATAATTCAAAATTCAAAATTGATTTATTTCCTTTTAAAGGTAACGATATAGTTCTTAAGAGAAAATAAAATCATAGGATAAATGCTTCCTTTCTTAGAGGACCTTTTTTTATGAACTTACCTTATTTATTTTAAAAAATCTAGAAGGATCCTACTAATCATATATTTTTTCAATCAGCTTCAGATTTCTCTTAACAACTGATTATTGCAAGACTATAGTAGAGATGATATTGAAGATTCAAAGTCAACTCAAAATAGAAATGAAAGAACAACTAGTTGAAGAAAATGCCTATTTAAAGAAGAGTCATTGCATTTTGCAAACGGGGGACAAAAGCCTTTGTGAGAGATCATTGAATCTCATATGGAGCAAATTACTTCTTTATATGTTGAGAGCTTGTCGAGGTTAGCAAAATACTATTAGTGCAGAAGTTTAGAGAATCTTAAAAAATATGTACTCATGAGCTTGAAGAGGCTTGTCAAATTACTACTTGGATTTTTATAGTGAAACACTCAAGTTGGATATTTGGAATTGGGTGTAGGCTTAGTTTATAAGCCGAACTAGTATTCTATATTTTGTTGTGCTAACTTAATTTTCTTTTTACTAAAAATTAATCCTTTCTGTTGACATCGAAATAAAACATGTTTTACTTTTTGTAAATAATCATGTTTATCTTTATTAGAAAAATAATAATATCATCAATATAAGGCAATGTAAATTCTTCTAAACCTTCTAAATTATTATCCATAAATCTTTGATAAACCAGGGGCTTGTTTTAATCCAAATGGTAATACATTCCATTGATAATGTTTTTGTGGTGGACAGGTAAAAGCTATTAGAGGTTTTGTATTTTCATGTAGTTTTAATTGCCAATATCCTAATTTTACATCTAATGTTGTAAACCAATGATGCCTTTTTAATTTATTAATAATATAATATTTTCGAGGTAATTTATATGCATCTCCAATAGTAGCTTTATTTAATTCTTTATAGTTAATTACCATACGTCTTTTTCCATGTTTTTGTTCAGAATGATTATTTACATAAAATGCTGGGGTTGAATGTTTACTTGTGCTGGGTGAAATTAATTGTTTTTGTAATAAATCATAACATTCATTTAAAAATTCTTGTACATCTTGTTGTGTATATGGTATATTATTTTTAATATTAACTTCTTGTGTAAGATCTTTTAATCTAATTTCTATTAATTGATTATTACTATTTTTAATAGGGTCAAGTGGATTTTCACTACATACTCTATCTATTAATGTTTCTATTTCAGTTTGTAAAGTTACATTATTAAGAAGATAAAATTATATTTGATTTAATTTTTCAGTTACTAGTTGTAATGTTTTATAATAAGTAGTATGATATATAGGTATTTTAAGGATTATAAAATTTTGATTTAAAGATTTAATTATTAATGTTTCAAAGTTATGCATTGTAAATATTGATAAAAAGGATTATATAATTTAAGAAAATTATTTCCTAAAATTAATGGTAATCTTGATGCTTGTTAATAAATGGATGGTGCTATAAAAGTATAATTTTCTATAATAATGTTATTATAATAACTAACATATCATATAGATTTAATACTTGCATCTGCTATTCTTATTTGTAAAGGTTTATTTAATTTTTTCCAATTGTTTAATAATGTTTTAGAGGCCATACAAATGGTAGCTCCTATATATTTTTATTCTAAATAATCACTTGAATAAATGTTGTATTCGGATTCAATTGTTAATTCTGACGTTTTAGATGTCATAGTGATATATTGAGGAAATTGTTGAATATGTTTCATATTCTGATTCTATAGGTTCTAAATTATATTTTATTGCTAAATTTAACATTTGTTTTCAACAGCATTATCAAACTCATAAATAATGAATCTGTGTATTGTATGTAACCAATTACACATTGACATTATGTATTTTAAAAGCTTAGTAGATCAATATAAAACCGGAAAAGAATATTATGAAGAAAGATATAATTATTTACAATTTTTCATAAATAAAGATGGACTATTACCTATTAAAGAATGACTAGATCAAGTAACTTATCTCTATAATTCATATAATCAAGATTTACAAAATTCATACAATAAATTAAACGAGCATCAAAGAATTTTTCATTAATATGATAGAAACAGAAATAAGTCCCAAAAATATCTTAGACATAGACTCCTTAGAATTAACTGAATCTACTAGAACTTTCCATATCACTACCCTATTATCAAATGAAAAACAAAAATAGCTTGCTGAAACAAACTTAAATCTTAAAGCAAGTCAAGATATTAATCATCATCTTTTTAAAAATCTGATAAATCGAAAAATATTATTTATTTTGGAAAAATCGTGCGTGAAACACCTATCAGAATAGATCAATGTAATGGACATATTCGTATAAGTATAATCGATCAAGAACAAAGTTGTAAACAATTACAAAAACTTCCAGAAGATAATCGAAATAAAATAAGATATATACATCTATCTACTATTCAAACATTACTAAAATCTACTTTTAAATAACGAATAGATTCACCAATAAGAATGGCTATCATTGATTAAAGAATGAATAATTTAAATGATCAAATTATAGGAATAATGAACGGTAATTTAGCCTATCAATCACAAAATTTGAATGAAACAATTACTGTTGCTTATAAATTTTATAGAGAAAATTTAATGATTGATGGTGATTATCTTTTTTCTATTACTTATCAAATTAGTTATGCTTTAACTAATTCACACTATAGTATTGAATTTAAAAATACAAATAAAATCTATATTGATCAATTATTTAATGATGTAGCAAAAGTAGGTACTAGTTTATAAAATAATCTTTGAAATTACAATAAATAAATTATCCAATCCAATATTACGAATCTCCATTAATTCGTCCACAACTATCTTTATCTGAAAACAAACTAATGAAAGGAAAATTTTTGTTAAGATCATAATCTGTAAGATTAGAAAAAACATATTCGATTTACTGAAACATGAATTGAATATGATAAATCTATTAAATTACTGATCCTTATATTGAAAAGGAAAAACCCAAAGAAAAAATAAGTCAGGAATTAATTTTGATTAAACTTCAACATAAAGAATTAAAAGAACATCCTAAACATACACTATAAGTATTACAAAACAATTAGCTGAATTATTAGATAAACAAACAAATACTGAAATCCAATTAAAAGAAATAATTACTTTAACACAACCTTTAATAGAATACAATATAACAACACCGAAATCTAATGACTTAAATAATCAGAAATTAACGAAATTCCTAGATTCAATAAATGAAAAACTTGATAAGATATTAAACTTAATAAATATAAATTTCAAAATTGTCAAAAGGCATCAAAAGTGGTGTCAGTAGCATCTGATCCAACAACTTTAGTCAAACCATAGAGGATATAAAAGATTTAGAAAATGATTAAGAAAATCAAGATTTCAAACAACAACATAAAAATATAGGGAAAGATATTAAAATTCAATTAGATGAAATTACCAAATTAGTTAATAAATTAACTTTAGAAAATAAAAAAACCTTTAAAATATGACCTTATAAAACCTATTACAAATCAAGATTAAATCATTTATGGATATGAATTAGATCAAGAAATCTATACTAATCAGCAAAAAGATGAAAACCAACCAAAAATTAGTCAAAGTGGACAAAAATGAAAAAGAGAAAATCAAAATAATTAGAATTAGAATTACAAACTATTTGAAACCAAAGAATTAAATCATTTTGGATACTATAGAAATGATAATAAAATCATAAATTTCCTACTGAATATACACCAAAACATATAACATTAGGACCAGATGGTATTTTAAATTTAGATTGTGTAATCTCTCCAGAAAAATTATTATTAGAATGGTCTAATAAATTAGCATTAGTTATACAATTAGAAAAACCTTTTGAAAGACTAACTAATATAAGCACTTTATGGAATTTCATTACCTATAAAACTACTGTTATTGTATTGAATTTCTTATTAGATAATGAAACATGAATAAAAAATAATAGTGCGTTTCTAAACTCTATAGAAGCAATCAAAGCTTTTCATGTTGTTAATAATGAAATTTATAAAGAATTTATAGGAAAACATATAACTTCCTATAAACTAGAAATAAATGAAGAATGAAAAAATGCCTTACGGAATTTAAATAATATAAGTATTTGTCATATCGGTTATTTAGAAGAATATATTAGCGAGTTTAAAAAATTCAAGATGCATAGGTTCTTAAGAATACAAATATGTTCCAAGGGTTTTGTATTAAGTGAATGATATGGATGTTTGTTAATAGGGAATTATTGTATTATGTAATGATTTAATGTTTCATGGATATATTAATGCAAATGCTTATGTTTATAAGGCCTATTGAGTTTGATCAAAAGAGAGTGAATATATTCAATTTGAGAAAAATGTAATAAAGACATATATTATATATTATATTATTTGCTTGTGATTCTGAAATTTTAAATGGATTGTTTTAAAACTGTTAAGTCCTAAGGTAAATAGGCATGCCTAGAAAGGTCTATAGCTGCTCTTGTGACACTAAGGTATCTCTGATATTGACACTTCAATGTCCCCTGATATCGAAACTTTAGTGTCCCCTATTACTCAGACATAAGTCTTTCCTATTATGGTCCCGTTACCTGCTTTTGTAAAAAAAAATTAGCAGGTTAACATGATTTTTATTTTGATACATGTTCAGTTGTGATATAAACAAGTTCTGATCTGATATAAGAAAAGCTTTGATTTGATACAAAACACATTTTGATCTGATACAAGTCAGTTTTTGATTTGAAAGGATTATATCCAGTTCTGATATTAAATTCTAATACCTGTACATTCTATTTTGATATTTATGAGTTTTATTTTGATGCAAGAATGTTCTGCATTGATGAATCATATTTTTCTTTTAGACATATTGTCTGGATTACTCTATAGTATGAACAATTAAAGATTGTTGTGATATGATTTGAATTTGTATATGAGAACGTTAGATGACTATTACAAACAATCACAATTATGCATTATGTTTAGTCATTCCATACTACACTTTATGCTTAGCACGGTGGTTTTGCCTTCGTATAGGTTCTAATAAGAAGACTTAAGGCTAGGACAACCGCAGTGGACAATAAAGAACTTAATATGCTTAGAAGATGTTTTATTTGAATTTTTTTAAAGATGTATATGATAATATGAGAAATTTTGTACTTTGTGTAAATGGTTTGTAATAATCTTAATACAGGTTGGCTTTTGAATTTATGGCATGTATTATGAAAAGCACAGTATGAAACATATGTTTTGTTTATAAATAACATCTAAAGATATGTATTGTGTGAATGCTTGAGTTTCTGGAAGTGCTTTAAAATGTTTGGTATGTTTTAGTTCTATTTTGTGTGACATTTGCATACCGTTTTAGGGGGTATATGGATATTAAATCATTTAGTATCAAAGAATGGTTTAGGCGATTTTGGTTTTATCAATGCCTAACTATTGCTTATTTATGTATGACCAAATGCGAGTTATCCCATGTTTTGGTTTTATATTTGAATATGGAAAGATCTTATGAAGTCATTGACGAGGTTGCAAATCCTGCGTGATTTCATCCATCTATATCAAGACCCTTTGGTTCAATCAAAATGAAGCAGAAATGCCACCTCCTCCACCTCCAGCTTAGGAGGAGGCTTTGGTTAAGCTATCGCATGATATGATGAAGTTGTTACATCATATAACCACAACCAAAGCTTCGATTAGTCAGTAACAAAAGTATAAAGCTGAGGAATTTATTGGAACATCTCTAGAGGAGTCTGAAAAGGCAAAATTTTGGTTAGAAAAAGTGAAGAGGGTATTAAATGAAATTAGTTGCCCACCTGAACAGATGATGCACCATGTTGTCTTCCTTCTTTAAGGAGCAACCTATGAATGGTGAAAGTTTTTCTTGAGGAATCCTCAGTTACTAGAGCTTCTGACTTGGGTTTCTTTTCCCAAGAGTTTAAAGACAAGTATGTGTCAGGAGCCTATAGAAAGGAGAAATAGAAGCAGTTTCTGAACCTGAATTAGAGAAACTTATCAGTCGCTAAGTACGACAGAGAATTTAATTGACTCAACAAGTATAAACCTGAACCCATACTTACTGAGGAGTTCTGGTGTCATAGTTTGAAGATGGTTTAAATGATTCGATCAAAGAGCATCTGGTGGCAATTACTCTCTTGCAACAAGTGAGTTACCATCAGCTGGTACAAGTTACCATGAAGATAGAGAAGCAGGAGGTGGTTAGGAGAGAAAGGAGTCAATGCAAAGGTTTTATTAGAGGAGGTTAGTCCTCGAGTAAGAGAATTCGTGAAGGTGCCTTCACTGCTCCAAAATTTACTCAGAGATCTGTAGCTAGGGGAAGGCAATATGACTTACCCTTATCGACTGCTTCTAGTAAGGGATCTTCTGTGGGTTGAGGTTCTGGTCCTCCAGACTGCCTTTATTGCTTTAAACATCATTGGGGTACTTGTCTGAGGGCTACGGGTGCATATTATTAATGTGGTAGCTTGAGTATTTGATAGGAAATTGTCTTATGAGACAGCCCCAAACATTAGAAGCTAGTAGGGAGGTTTCTCAGGCATCTGCTGGAAATAGAGGACGCGGTAGAGGTTGTGGAGGATTTGGATAGATTAGACCTAGTAACATGTTAGAAACTGTTGATCGACTTGTTGTGCCATTTGCTATAGCTTAAGCTTATTCTTTGAAAGCTCGTAAGGATCAGGATACACCTGAAGTCATTACAGGTACTATTTTTCTCTTTGATATGAATGCTTTAATTGATCCGGGATCCACTCATTCTTAGAGAAATTTCTGATAAAATGATGCTTGTAGATCAATTAAAGTATGATGTTCATGTAACTAGTCCTTTGGGTAGTAATGTGTTAGTTAATCAGGTTTATAGAAATTATCCGATTATGATCCAAGGAAGTGAGTATGTAGTGAATCTGATTAGATTGCCTTTTCATGAATTTGATTTGATTTTAGGTATGGATTGGTTATCTAAGCATCAAGCAGTGGTTGACTGTAGTGCTAAGACAATTGTGCTTAGGAAACCTAATCAATATGAAATAGTAATACATGGCATCCGCACTGGTTCTCTAGCTAACGTGGTATCTATTATGCAAGCTCAGAAGTTCCTTAGGAAGGGGTGTCAAGCTTATATAGCTTTTGTGATTGATTATAAGAAAGAAAGTGTTAAACAGTAAGACATTCTATTAGGAAGGAAATTTCCAAATGTGCTTCCTGAAGAGCTATACGGACTTCCTCCTGAAAGGGAAGTATAGTTGTCTATTGAAGTTATGCCTGGCACTGCCCCTATATCTAGAGCACCGTACAAGATGGTTCTTATTGAATTGAAGGATTTGAAGGTTTAATTGCAAGAGTTACTAGATAAGGAGTTCATTCGACCCAGTGTCTCACTCTAGGGGCAACGATTCTATTTCTTAAGAAGAAAATGGTACTCTTCAGATGTGCATTGATTACAGGCAACTGAACAGAGTCATCGTGAAGAATAAGTATCTGTTGCCAAGGATAGAAGATTTGTTTGATCAATTAAAGGATGTAGGAGTATTTTCAAAGATAAATCTGCGATCAGGATACTATCAACGTCAGGTAAAGGATGTGGACATTTCGAAGACTACATGCAGGACCCGTTATGGAAATTATGAATTCTTGGTAATACCATTCGGGTTAATTAATGCTCCAACTGCATTCATGGATATGATGAATAGAGTGTTTTGCCCTTATTTAGACCAGTTTGTAGTAGTGTTTATAGACGATATGTTGGTCTATTCCAAGAATAAGTATGATCATGTTGAGCGTCTACGGGTTATGTTACAAACCCTATGGGAAAACCAGTTGTATGCTAAGCTGAGTAAGTATGATTTCTGACTTTAAGAGAGATCTTTTCTAGGACATGTTTTTTTAAGGGATTAGTGTTGATCCCAGTAAGATTGAAGCAATTGTTAATTGGAAGCTACCACAGAGTGTGACAGAAATGAGAAGTGAAGTAAATACGTTAATATATAATTTCCGTACAATAAACTAGATACATAAGAAGGGGGGTTGAATTGTGTATTCTTTTCATGAATTCAAAATCTTTAATAAATCTTGTTAAGAACTTCTCTAAGTTGTTAAAAGAATATCACAACAATTATACGAAAATCGTTATGAAGTTAAATCGCAAATAACTTCTATGTACTTGTTTAATAACAAAATAAACTAAAGTAAAAGGATAGAAGATAGATGCTGCGATTTTTATAATGGTTCACCATAAACCGTGGGCTATGTCCAGTCCTTAGATTTCCTCTAAGTATTTCACTATAGTTTGACAAATTACAAGTATTCTTTCTTCCCTTCCAGAGAGCCTCTTCAGGTCTCTTACACAAAGTATTCTTTCTGCTAACTTAGTCTCTTCAGGCTCTTAGCCTTTTCTTTCTGTCACCAGAAAGATATTGTGAGCTTTTGTTACAGCAGGGTTAGCTCTCTTAGTATCGCACTACAGATTTTTTCTATTCTAAGCAAACACATGAAAGCTCAAAGATCAATGATTTTTCAATGGTTGGATGATTGTCTAATCTTCGACTACGACTAGTATTTATAGCCTAAGTCTCGAACTGCTTCTTGATTCTTGATAACTTCTTCTTGAATCTTGATAACCGTTATTTAGTTGAGTTCTGTAACTAACTCCAACTAACTAACTGTTCGACATACTAGTGTATCTTCTTCTTTGTATCGTCTGTGTTTTCCTCTTCTTCTGTGTTTTCTGCTTCTTCTGTGTTATGTGCTTTTTCTGTGTTTTCTGCTTCTTCTGTGTCTGTGCTTCTTCTGTGTTTTGCGCTTCTTCTATGTTTTCCTTTCTTCTAATTTTTGTGCTTCTTCTGTGTTTTCCTTTCTTCTGTGTTTTGCGTTTCTTCTATGTTTTCATTTCTTTTGTGTTTTCTACTTCTTATGTGTTTTGCGCTTCTTCTATGTTTTCCTTTCCTTTGTGTTCTGTGCTTCTTCTGTGTTTTCCTTTTCTTCTGCGCACTTAACACACTTATAAAAAATGTTCATTTATTTCTAACATTATTATTATTTGATTGTCATAAAAATTAATTATCGTGAAGTCCTCTTGACTTAACAATCTCCCCCTTTTTGATGATAACAAATAATCATAATTGTAGAAAGATACAAGTGAATGAACTAATATTATTTAGATAATGAATAAAAAGACAACAAACAAAATACACATATGCTATCTTCTACTTTTGTATCTGTTTTTCTCTTCTTTCTTCTGCTTTTCTTTCCTTTCTTTTTCTTTTCTTTTTTCTTCTACTTTTCTCCCCCTTTCTTCTTCTTTCCTCCCCCTATTTTTTATTAATCAAAAAGTTTATCTCAGATGCTTCATGATTTCAGAAAACATGCGTTGCATATTAGTTATGATCAACTTGAGGTCTTCTTCTATTGAAAGTCGTAGATAGGCTACTTCCTCATATAGATCACCCACTGAGTCATTCAGATCATCAACCTTAGTATGAATTTCTTCAATCTCCTTCACTAAGGCTTCCTAACTCCACTACTGAGAGCAACTTACTTCTTCCATTCCAATAGTAGTGACTTGTTGAGGTACACCTGATGGATAGAAGTTTATGGCATCAAATATTTCTGAAGGTAAAACATCTAGTTCAATGATTTTCAGAACAGGAGGTTTGAAAATTTGTTTTCCTTCAGGGAGATCAAGATCATCAGGTCTAGGCAGTTTTGGAATAGGTTTTCCAAGAAGGTGAAGGACATATTTAATTGAAGATATAAAACTCAAAGGTCTAAAGTGCATGATTAAATGCACAAAAGGTTCTACGTTGACAATAATACCTTCAACCTTGATAGTTCTGTACTATCCTTTAGTCACTCTTCCAACTACCTGAGAAGTTGCAT
>JAOSBN010112043.1:0-10716 GCA_027563595.1 Erythroxylum suave
AGTCCATAACACAGTACATTGTTCAACTCTTGATTAAACTCTAATCAAGAAAATCTAACTACAAGGCATAAATCCTACCTCAGGAGTTTATAACAATGTAATCAAATATGACAATGTAAAACAACTTCCTTTGAAGCCCATCGAACTCAAGCCATCGCTACATCTTCAAGAGGAAATGGTATTTAGCCAAGCATCACTTCGGGAGCACTCACTATTGTAAACACTCTGGCAATTTCCATGGCAGCAACAAGTAGATGAGAGTGACGATGTGAAGTAAAGACAATCGGTGATCGACGAAGGTTGAGAGTGAAAATAAATCAAGTGGCTGTGTCAGCTCTCCCGAATGAGTTCTATCTCTTCTCCTCTGTATATCTCTCCCGAATAACCTAACATGTTTTTAAATGTAGGGTCATGGGTCGGGTCGGAATAGTCAGAGATTTTTCCAAATATGTTCGAGTTTTTGACGTTTTGCCCCGGCAACAGGCAAGCTCACCACGATATTATGTCTTTTTTGGATCCTTCACCGCGACGTGGGAATTAATCTTCACTACGGCAAGTGTTTGCTCTCATTTCACTAGCGGTTAGGGATATTTTCACTCTAAAATCCACTTTGTCCATTCTCTGCCATAAGCTTGTAACAGTTCTATTTCTCCACTACAAGAACTATAATTTTGAAAATCAAGTGGACTTTTCAAGGTTGTAATGCACGGAAGGCTATATGAAGTGGATGAAATGGACGAAGGAAGAAAAAGTATGAGTACATGCATTATAATTATGAAATAGATGTCAACAGTAAGACAATATGTACACAAATGATGCTTTTTCTTTGCTTTTTTATTGTTTTTTTGTTTTTTGACAAAAATATAACACATAATTTTTTAAACAGAAATATAACACATACACATATAAAAACATATATATATATTTTCTTTCTTTAGAACACATAAGTAGAACACAAATACAAAATAAGCTATTGTCCCCATACAAAGATGCGTGCATGTACTCAAAAAAATAATGGCTTAAGGGACAAGCAATGGATAGGTGTTTTTGGGATTGTGTTTTGGGTCAAGGGGTTTTGAAAGAATGCCTCTGTCATGTTAACAAAATTCTAGTTCATAAAGCTTTGATTAAGAATCGAAACAAGTTCTAGAGTGATATGAAATAAGCAAATGTACACAAGAATTGAAAAAAAAATAGACCCAATTATCCTACCAACAAGGTTAATATCTCCATGAACAATCTCAAGTCTTAAAAACATAAAGTGCTACTTTATCAGCATGTCTTCATTTACTTTGTGTTAAAAACATCGAAAATAAAATTCGTCAAATCCGACTATCATTTAAAGAATGGTAAGTCTTTTTAAAAACTCAAGAATCACTTTGAAACTTATAAATTCTTCGACAACCAAAAGTTACAAGAGTCGGATGAGGGAGAATTTTAAATTGAGGCAAATTCTTAACATAAAAATGTCCTGCAATAATGTGACGCCATAGCAAAAAATGAGCTCGCCTCGGTGAACATATAAGCAACTACTGCTGCGGTGATAGGTAAGTTCGCCGCGACGAAAAGTGAGTTTATGGCCTTGGCAAAGGCATAGTACATTGCGGCAAAAAATGGGAAAATTAGTTTTTGGCTGCGGAGAAGGCATAGTACGGCGCGGTGAAAAATGGCAGAAACTCAATTTCACGTTCACCAAGTGTACAGGTATGCATAATTGACAAACACAAACATATAAATGGCCAAAATGGAGCATAAACAAGAGATATAAGGTGAGAAAAGTTCCCCCACACTTAAACAATACATTGTACTCAATGAAAAAGAACAAGCGACAAAGTTTGAAGGTGTCATGAAAATAAAGTGGAAGGAGAAAAAGAAATTTATATATTAATAGGTTGCAAAAAGTTAGACTGTACAAAAGGATCTGAGTATCCCACTAATGAACTAAAATAAAAAAATAACAATACAAAGAAAATACAAAGAAATGCACTTGAACTAATCTCTTATGGAATCATCTATAGGGTTCGAAGGATATACCCCTGATGTGCCGGCTCTGTCAATTGAGTCATCTTCCTCAGAAGGAAGCGAAAAATGTAGGTGTGTGGCAATCAAAGCATCCATCCACCGGTGATATTGACGATCCTGCTCCTGCTGGGCTGCCACTTGGAGAAGGGTCTCCTGCAAAGCAGCCACTCAGTGGGTGAGTGCCTGTAAAGTAATCGGATTAGTTGGTGTAAGAGTGGGTAGAGTGTCCTCGCGAGGCAAGGCCTCGGAATAGGAAGCAGCAACATCTGGGATGGAGGTGTATCGGAAGGGGGTAGGGTGGTGGTGGAGGAAGCTGTAAGCGGGGTTGTCATAGGCGCACATACCTATTCCGGGAAATTATGGGCCTGGAATATGTTAGTAATGAGGTGAGGAAAGATGATGGAATGGTGGAGATGTGCTGTGGTGATGGAATCACGAAGGGCAGAGGCTATATCGACTGGGTGACCGGTCATAAGAAGATATACATAAAGGGCTTGATGTATGCCAAGTGGGAGGTAGGAAGGATGCTATTGCAAACGAGGTGGAGCCAAGGACTGGCCTCAGGGAGGAGGTCAAAACGCTTAAGATAGCATTAAGAGAGGCGAGGTTGATGCCAACTGGCACCCTCAGGATAGAGAGTATGCAGGACATCGTCCTAGGGGTAGGTGTGGATAAGCTGCTCGTAGTGGCAGCGAAAGATGGGGGGCAGGTCGTAATTCTTGCGGATAACGATGACGGTAAAATGGGTAGGGACAGTGACATCCCTGAAATTAATTTCCAGGGTTTCATAAAAGCAGGCATAGGTGTAGAAATGACGGATAAATTTGTCATTGTCCTGATCCCTAGGGAAAACTAATCCTTGGAGTTGAGAAATAACGATCTGATGGACGAAAGGATTATTAGGTGGGGTCAAGGGAAAATGATGCTCCTTAAAGATCGGTCTAGCATCGATTTGCTCAGCTAAGGCAGTATATGCAGGATTAGCTGGCTGAGTAGAAGGAGCTGAGGAGTGGGACGAATGGGAGGAATGGGTGGAGGAAGAGGAAAGGGAGAAATCAGATAGAAAGGTAGGAGATCGGTGTGACGCGTTCTTGGTTCGAGGCATTTTCCTGTAGAAAACAAGAAAAATAAACATAAGGATTAAACAAATTAAAAACTTGGAACTTCACCACTGCGAAATGAGTCTATCGCCGCGGCGAAAACTATGTGTCTCATGCGGCGACGAAATGGGTTTGTCGCCATGGCGAAGCATGCCAGTCTTCCACTCCGCGGAGAAATAATCGATTTTTCTCCACAACAAACTAACCCTAATCGATAGAAACTTAAAAGAAGGGAAACAAAACAAAAAAGAGGACACTTACGAAGAAGGGCAAGAAGGAAATGAGCACAAACAATGCATAAGGACTAGTAGAAGGAAGAGTGACACAACGAGAAGAGACCACTTGGTAGCTCGGGTTCGCCGTGGTGTAGTTGGAATGTAAGAGATGAAAATGAGAGGGAAAGGAGGAATCGATAGGTGTAGAAGGAGGGAAAGATAAAATGACGAAAAAGACAAAGGGCATACGAAAAATCAGAAGAACATTAAGGGTAAAAGAGGAATTTCACTTAGCGGAGAAGAGTCTTTTGCCGCGGCGAAGGCATTTGCTGCGGTAAAAGAATTAAGTTACGCCGCGGCAAGGCTGCATACCACTGTTCACCACGGTGAAGGTGCTTGAAAGGCGTGATGCCGCAGCGTTGATAGGCTCGCCGCGGCAAATAATCAATTAACGCCGCAACATAAATCTCCCGAAGCATATATAGAGAAAAGACATGAGAAATTCTAAGGGATACTCATCTCATATACAAGTCTTTGACCACTTTAACATAACATTCAACCTACTATCTACACCAGTTTCCTTGATCATGAAAGATGTGACATGCATTCTCTAAAATGTAGGATTCAAAAGGAAGGAAGGATTATTGAAACGAAACAACTAGACCTAAATCCTACTAAAAACTAAACCTAATCCTACTGAATAAGTTCCTCCCCTACAATTAGCCAACATACTCATACATAACAATATCATCTCATTTTCAATCAACATTGAGAAGTACATTGTAAGTGAAAGAAGAGAAACAACCTAGTATTTAAGGTAGGTCCTTCAGCTCCTGTGGGACGTTTTGCTCAAAGCCATTCTATGGCGAGGAAACTCGGCCACTTTTCAACTCCATGCTATCATCCTAACTCTGTAGTACACTTGAAACATCAACAGAAAACACTTCCTCCAAGGAATCATCAGTCGATGGGTACATCGCCTGTTCAAATTCAATGCATACATCACCAACCATAACATCTAACATGTTCACTCCTAAAAGCGAATAGTCCTCATAGGGGTGTTTCATAGCTTCATACATATTAAAGCTAGCCTGTTGATCGCCCACCTCTATGGTGATCTTACCTTCCTTCATGCTAATCATGGTGATGGTAGTCTTTAAGAATGGTTGCCCTAGAATTAAGGAAGTGTCCTGCACAACTTCAGAAGACATATCAAGCATATAAAAATCCGTTGGAAAAACCAAACCTTTTACCTAGACCAAAATGTCTTCGATGATTCCCACTGGATGCCTAAATGATCTATCAGCCAATTGTAAGACAACAGATGTAGGTTGTAAACTCTTAACTCCTAATGATTGATAGACAAACTTAGACATCACATTAATTGCTGCCCCCAGATCTAACAAGGCTCTTCCTATAGTAACTTTCCCTATTGTGCATGGAATGGTAAAGGAACCAGGGTCTTGACATTTGATAGGAATTTGTGGTTTAAATAGGGCGGACACATTCGAACTCACTTAGACTCTCTCATTGGGCCTAAACTTCCTTTTCTTGGTGCACAAGTCCTCAAGATACTTAGCATAGGCCAGGACTCTTTTCACTAAATCAAGCAAGGGAACATTGACTTCAACTTTTCCAATCAAATCAATTATATCCTTTTCATGCTTATGCTCAGTCATACGCTTACTCATTAAATATGAATTTGGAGAAGGAAGGTCTTGAAGATTTACCTCCTTACCTGTAGCTTCATGCTTGCTTGCTTTCCTATGCTTAGCTTTGTCCTTAGAACTCTTTGAAGTAGCCTCTTTGTTCTTCGACGCAGATTTCTTTTCATTCAATAAGGGCTTTTCCTTGAAACTTTCAGACTTCTTGATTTTCTCTTGTGGTAGAGGCATTTCTTCACTCTCAATTTCCTCATTACATGCTTCTTCTTCTTGATCAGTAAGCCTCAATTGTTTCCCACGTTGTAAGGCAATTGCATTCAGACCTTTTGGATTCATCATAGTGTTAGAAGGAATTGTTTTGTTACTTCTTGCTTGATTCTCGCTTAAATTGTTAGACAATTGGGTCACATAAGAGTTGATATTTTCTGCCTTTGTCACCCATTGCTCCATTCTCTTCTCTAAAACATTGAACCTAGGAGCTATTTTAGAAGAATCCTACTGGATGAGCATAGCTAGTGCATTGAATTGATTGGTATTAAAATTCCTCTATTCCTTCATCAAGGTCATCATATTTTGTAGAAGTTGATTGGTGTCTTCTTTGGTTGGGACAGTCAGAGCTTGCTGAGGGTTGGAGAGCTAGTTAGTGGGAGTACCAACTCCTCCTCCTTGTTGAAATCTGTTGGGAGCTTTCCCCTCTTCATTCCTCCAACTAAATCTTGGATTGGCCTTCCAACCCTCATTGTAAGTGTTGGAGTAAGGGTCCCATTTTTGATTTGCTCTTCCCAGATACAATGCTGAAACCACTTCATATTGACCTGGACAGACACTGGTTATGTGCATTATCGACCTACAAGTGTCACAGTTGGGTGCAGTAAGATCCATTGAAGATGATGGTCGATGCATATTTATGTTCTTCAATTTTGCAGTGATGAAAGACAATTGTGAAGTGATTCTGTTCTCCAATGAGTCAACCTTAGACTCCAGACTCTCCATTCTTCTAACTAAAGCTGTTGAAGCTCCCATCTCATGGACCCCTCTGTTATCTCTCACACTATATTGTTGATGATTCAGAGGAATTTTCTTAATCAAATCCCATGCTTATGACGTTGTAAGATCAATCAAAGAACCTTCTGATGCCACATCCAACATACCCTTATCTTGACTTTTCAAGCCATCATAAAAGTACTGCACTAACTGCTCATTAGGTATCTGGTGATGGGGGCATCTAGACAGTAGGTCTTGGAAGCAATTCCAATAATCATACAGAGACTCATCATAATCTTGCCTTGCTGAATAAATCTCTTTCCTCATCGATGAAGTCCTAGAAGCTGGAAAATACTTCTCCAAGAAAGCTTTCCTCAAATTGGACCAGCTGTGGTAGGCATTTTCCACATGTCTTGGAAGGCTCATGTACCACTCCTGTGCCTTTCCTTCCAGGGAAAAATGAAAAACTTTCCATAGAACTTGATCTAATGAAGCTCCCATTGGCTTCATACTTTGACAGATCATAGACAAGGATTGTAAATGAATATAGGCATCCTCTCCTGCCAAACCATGAAATTTAGGAAGAGAATTAATAAGTAATCCTTTCACTTCAAAGTTAACATCAAAATTAGGGCAAGCAGCGGTAAATGGATCATAATTCACA
Source organism: Erythroxylum suave (assembly GCA_027563595.1). NCBI lineage: Eukaryota > Viridiplantae > Streptophyta > Magnoliopsida > Malpighiales > Erythroxylaceae > Erythroxylum > Erythroxylum suave. Next base: position 6,650 of record JAOSBN010112043.1, read on the forward strand.
TCACACATTGTTGCTTCCTCCATTATCACCATTTCTAGGTTGGTTGGCATGAAAGTTAGGATTTTGTATAAAAGCGAGATTCTCAGCCATGATCACTCTTTCTCTCGACTCACTCTCAATTGTGGTTTGATTTGACTCCTCTTCCCCAACTATCCTTCTTCTCTTTTGTTCTTTCCTCTCTTTTCTAATCTTCCTTAAGCGTCTCTCAATCTCAGGTTGGAAAGGAACAAGTCTAGCTCTCCGGGGCATACAACAAAAACAAGTCAAATGAAAGAAATTGTAACAAAATTTACTCAAAGGAACAGAAAGTCAAATAAAATGTGAGATGTGAATGATGTGAGTGTATGATGTGTAAAAGTATGTATTAAGATGGATATGTGTGAAAGATGCTAAGTATGAAAACTCCAACTGTGAAAGTATGCTTTTGTTTTTGTTTTCAAAATGTATGCTATGAAAAGAAAAATGAAAAACTATACTATGGACAAGTATGAAAACAAACTATCCAAAATGAAATCTAAAAGAAAAAGGTTCCTATTATCAACGACAAACAAAGATGACAATGGCTTTCCTAAAGAAAACCAATTGCTTGGTTCCCCGGCAACAACGCCATTTTTGATCGGCTGTGTGGTTGAGTCTTTGAATTACTCCCTTGGAAACCAAAACAAAAAGAATTTAATTCCAACGATTGCAATATAGAGTGCAACCTTAGGTCGTCTCACTTAATTGGAACCTAGAGCAAATGATTTAAGCTAGCCTAATTGTCAAGAAATGCAAACTAAATTAATTAAGAGTGGGGTTTTGGATTGTTTTGATTAAACTAAATGACTTGAACTAAATAAAATAAAAGTGTGTAAAACAGTATTTTTTGATTTTTAGGAAATGAAAAGTGAAAACTTAAACAATAATCAAATGTGATAGAATCCTCTCGAAAATGAGCTTTGGCAATCATGGTTCTAAACAAATCTTTGGGAGCGGAATTCACTAAGTTTTCGATTGATAAACCTTAAAGAACTCTTTAAGTCTAGGGTTTTAATCAATTAACTCCATTTCTTAAAACCTTTTTGAATGCATTTTAGTGTGTGTAATGGACAAGTTAATGCAAGTGGTCAATTTGGATTAAGCATAATCTCAATATCAAACTCAACTAGGCAGAAAAAAGAGCGTTAGCACAATCACCAAAAAGACACATATAAGACTTCATATATTGAGCATCTAAGTTCTGCACAAACAAGTCTATAACACAATACATTGTTCAACTCTTGATTAAACTCTAATCAAGAAAATCTAACTACAAGGCATAAATCCTAACTCAGGAGCTTATAACAATGTAATCAAATATGACAATGTAAAACAACTCCCATTTGTAGCCCATCTTGGCAGCATTTTGAGTAACTCCTCAACCCGGAGTTCCCCCTAACTCAGGAAGCGGGGGCGGTGGTAGTTGCTGAATCTTCTACTGGTACATGGACAACTGTGTGGACCGATGGGCTGACCAGTCTTGATCATTATAAAGGACGATGTTATCACATCGAGCCGATTGCTGGAGAAGAAAATCAATATATTGCTTATGTAACTTACCCCTTAGACCTAAGTCTTGTAATAGATATGATACACATACAACTAAACATCTTTAAGAAACTCAAGCCATCGCTACATCTTTAAGAGGAAATGGTGTTTAGCCAAGCATCACTTCGGGAGCACTCACTAGTGTAAACACTCTGGCAGTTTCCACGGCAGCAACAACCAGACGAGAGTGATGATGCAAAGTAAAGACAATCGGTGATGGATGAAGGTCGAGAGTGAAAATAAATCAAGTGACTGTGTCGGCTCTACCGAATGAGTTCTATCTCTTCTCCTCTGTATATCTTTCCTGAATAACCTAACTTGGCATGTTTTTAGATGTAGGGTCGCGGGTCGGGTCGGAACAGTGAGAGATTTTTCCAAATATAGTCAGGTTTTCGATGTTTTTCTACAGCGATAGGCAGGCTTGCCACTGCGTTATGTCTTTCCTGGATCCTTCGCCATGGCATGGGAATTAATCTTCGTCGCGATGAGCTTTCCCTAAAAGTTTCATCTATTCTTTGTTCTTCGCAGCGGTGACAAATGGGCTTTCCGCGGCAAACTTTTCCCCAGACTATGATCTCCTGTTGACTTCAATTCAGCACGTTGACTCCCTTCTCCTTGAGGATCCTAAAATAAAAAATAACAATTTGCAGTATCAATTGTTCTTAGAAAACTTAAGACATTTAATTGATACCAATTATGACAATTTTTACCATCAAATTGCATAAAATAAAAGTGCACACTCAAGGATTAATTTAAGCATAAAATCAAGAATTAGGAATGAAAAGGCATAGTAAAGGCTATAAAAGTGTTGCCAATTTAGATAATAAACTTGAGCTCAATCACCATAGGGCCATTATGAATTGCTACACCAAGGAAGTAGTGTTGGAATCTCCTAGTTCGTCGAGAGAAATTTTCAGAGGAGTTAGTCAGGTAGTGCCTGCCGGGATGATATCATTTATGAGTGTATTGAGATTAATGCAGGGAGGATGTGAGGCTTATCTGGCCCACATCATTGATACTAGAGCTGGGCAGAGTTTACAGGACATTCCTGTGGTTAGGGAATTTCTGGATGTGTTTCACGATGAGCTACCTGGTTTACCACCAGATCGGGAAATGGAGTTCACAATTGATCTAGTTCCCAGTGCTGCTCCTACATCTATTCCTCCATATAGGATAGCGCCTGTGGAACTGAAAGAATTGAAGGTTCAACTTCAGGAGTTGCTAGAAAAGGGTTTTATTAGACCCAGTGTTTGACCTTGGGGAGCTCCAGTACTGTTTGTGAAGAAAAAGGATGGGACTTTGAGCTTGTGCATCAATTATAGGTAGCTGAATCGGGTGATAGTGAAGAATAAGTGCCCACTGAAGGGTGGGTTGAATGGTGTATCCCTTTTTGGTGAATACGAAAACTCACTAAGAACTTCTCTTTTTTTTTGTTAAGAAGATATCACAAAGATTATACGAAAGTTATTACGTAGTTAAATTGCAAAATAACTTCTATCTAATTGTTTAACAACAAAATAAACTGAAGTAAAGGATGGAAAGTAAACACTGCAATTTTTATACTGGTTCACCCTAAACTGTGGGCTATGTCCAGTCCTCAGAGTTCGTCTGAGTGTTTCACTATACTCTAAACAATTACAAGTATTCTTTCTTCCCTTCCAATAGGTCTCTTACAAAGTATTCTTTCAGCTATCTTGGCCTCTCTAGGCTATTTGCCTTCTCTTTCTCTCACTAGAAAAAGATATTGTGAGCTATTGTTATAGTAAGTTTAGCTCTCTCAGTATCGCACTACAAAAATTTTCTTTTCTAAGTAAGCACTCAAAGATCACTTGTTTCTCAAAGTTGTAAGACTAGTAAGATTCATTAGCTAGAAAGCTTTGACTAAGACTAATATTTATAGCCTCAGTCTCTAACTACTTCTTGGTCTTTGATAACTGCTTCTTGATTCTTGATAACTGTCATTTAGTTGAGTTCTGTAACTAACTCCAACTAAGTAACCATCCAACGTGCTACTGTATCATCTTGCGTCTGTATATTTGCGTCTGTGTCTTTACGTCTATGTCTTTGCGTCTATGTCTTTGCGTCTACTTCTTTACGTCTGTGTCTTTAAATCTATGTCTTTGCATCTACTTCTTTGCGTTTATGTCTTTGCGTCTACTTCTTTGCATCTACTTCTTTGCGTCTATGTCTTTATGTCTATGTCTTTGCATCTACTTCTTTGCGTTTATGTCTTTGCATCAACTTTGTCTTGCGTCTATATTATGATGTCTATGTTGACTTTCATCTGTATTGACTTTGCGTCTATATTATTATGTCTATGTTGACTTTCATCTATATTGATTTTGCATCTATTTTTTCTTTTGAGTCTGTGTTTTCTTCTGCATTTATATTGATTTTGCGTCTATGATGACTTCGACTAAGTCTTGACTTCGTCTGTGTTCTGTACTTCGTTTGCACACTTAACACACTTGTCAAAACGTTCATTTGTTTCTAACATTATT
>JAOSBN010112084.1:0-10713 GCA_027563595.1 Erythroxylum suave
CATTTATCATTCATTAAAGGGGCAAGACATGGGCTGTCGTTTTTAAGAGAAGCAAGTCACGACACTTAAGAGGAAAAGAAGAAAAGAAGAAGAGAAATAAGAAGAGAGGAGAAGAGAGCAAGCTTCGGATGGGAGGAAGGATGAAAGAAAGAGGAGGCAGCTTAGGGTTTCGACTTTTCATGGGTTTCAAGCATGATTTTAAGTAGATTCAGGGGCAAAAGTGTGGAAGAAGATGAAAGCTTCCTATAGGAACCAAGAAATTTCGAAAATGAAGAAGATAAAGGAAGCTTTAAATTGGAAGAAAGAAAGAAGAAAGGGTCAAATTGGAGCTTGGGACAAGCTTCTAGCATTGATTCAAGGTATTCGAGCAGGAGATCGGATGAAAGAAGGTCAAGACTTGTGCTCGATTTCGTTTATTTTGTGTTTTATTTAATTGGGATTTTTGGCATAGTATATGGCTTGTAAAGCCATTCAAGTTTGTAGTATATCTAATTCCGGGATGTAAATGATTTAAGGATTTATATATTAAGATTGAGATATAGACTTGTTTATGGTTATGATTTATGATTATGATTGGGTTTGTGTTTGGATGTTAATTATGGATTTTATGTATTGAATTGAGATATGGGTATGATTTGTGTATGTATGAATGTGAATGAATGTATTTTGGATATTGGATAATGTGATTTGGATTCCGGACGGGGAGTCCGATGATTACTGGTTATTGTTTGAGAAATATAGAAGTGTGTTTTAAACACTTTGCAGGTTTGGGTTAGTTAGAATGCAGTCGTTATGCTGCCGAAATTTCTATGACAAAGGAAAGAAAAGAATAAGATATATGATTTGTTAATAAGATGAGATTGAGAAACTGCATGTTAAGAATCTTTATATGATTTAAGATATGTATAAGGTTGAATTTCCAAAAGTGGAAATCAATTGTTTTGACTTGAATGAGAAAAAGAAAAAAAAAATTGTACCGATTCGGATAGGTTTAGTCTAGGTTTCCAACGCGATAGAATTTCTAAGATATTTGTATTTCTCGGATGTTGGAATTCTTTTAAGTATGATTGAATCATTTTTTTGCTTTCGATTCGATTTATTCGATTTGAATTTTCCATTTTTTAGTTGGGAATCCGCTTTTGATTCGATTCGTTTTCGATTCTTACGTCAATTGTGTTCGCTTCGCTTTGTTTCGCTAGATGATTCAACGTATTTCGCTTTTCGTATTTTTTTCAGTTGTGGTCCGGTTCCCAGATAGGGTCCCAACAAATTTCTACTTAGAAACCTTTGTACATATACTTATTCATTTTAACCCTTAGGTTTCATTCCTTCAATCAAAGATATTCTACACCTTCTTAGAAAACCCATTTTCAAATTACCTAAACCTGATGATCTTGACATTCCTTACCAAACACAATCTTACCCTCTATCATAATTATTGAATTAGACGTCTCAATCAGAAAACCATATATCTATGAGTACCTTCATGCACTAAGTGAAAAGCTACAAGACCCTACTGTTAATTTGGAGCTCTTAAAGAATTTCACTTATTGGACTGAAGCTAGTCAAAAGCAAAAGGAAGTTCAAGAAGCCTTAGCGAAACATATTGAAGAAATAGATACTAAGGTTGATGAACTAAGAGTCTTAATGGGTGATCTTCATGAGGAAGTAGCACTTCTATGCATTTCCACTAAACAAGACCTCAAGACGATCCACATTGATATTCAAAATATGTTTTTTGAAATTTTAAAGCGTCTGAAGCGATATTCTTTTTGATTAATAACAAATAGGGGAAGAATAGTGAAAAGAGAGGAAATTTCTTTTGAAAAAATTGCTATGCACACTGTATGTTTTGCATCAATCGTCTGAATAAAGATATCATTTGTTTGAATAAAGATATCTTCTAATATTATGATTATTTGTTATCATAAAAAAGGGGAGATTATTAAGTCAAGAAGACTTCACTTTTTCTATTGATTTCGATGAAAATCAAATAATAATAATAACAGAAGTGTGTGACTGTTTTGATGTGTTTATTAAGTGCACAGATACATAAGATGATGCAAAGTCATAAGAAGATGCAGACACATAAGACGATGCACATTTATGAGAAGATGCATAGTCATAAGAAGATATGTAGATATAAGATGATGCACAGTCATAAGAAGATACGTAAATATAAGATGATGCACAGTCATATGAAGATGCGTAAACATAAGACGATGCACAGTTATAAGAAGATGAGTAGACATAAGATGATGCTCAGTCATAAAAACATGCGAAGACATAAGATGATGTGCAGTCATAAGAAGACGATGCGAAGTCATAAGACGATGTGAAGTCATAAGACGATGTGAAGACATAAGACGATACGGAGTCATAAGACGGTATGAATACATAAGACGATGCGAAGATATGAGATGAAGCATGCAAATCAAATCAAGATGATATAATCTACAGTGATAGTTAGTTAGTTGGCAATAGTTACAGGACTTAAATAACAACAGATCTTTGAAGATTCTACAAGTAGTTTTTTTCAATAAGACCATTGTTGAATTAGACTGTAAATATCAAGATAGTTGTAGACAAAGAAACTTTTTACTAAGCATTTACTGTATAAAATATCCTAAGGGAAAAGAAGAAAGATAGAGATAAAAAACACCTGTAGCATGAGTTTAGAAAAGCTCAAATAATATCTTTCTAGTGAAAGGAATGCTAGAGCTTGAAGAGGCTAAGATAGCAATTAAAGAATACTTTGTGCAAAAGACTTGAAGAGGTTCTGAGAGAGAACAAATAATACTTGTAAAGTTGAAGAGATAGTGAAATCTTAGATAAACTCTGAGGACTGGACGTAGCCCAAAGGTTAAGGGTGAACTAGTATAAACCACGATATCATACTCTCTAACTCTCAAGAAAAATATATTATTTCCGCTGTTGCGTTACTGTAACATTAAGTGAATTGTTTTGTAATCATCTGAGTATTCAAGAAAATCAAGAAATTTTTAAAGATAATCATTTTAGACGATTTTATACAATTCAACCGCCCTTCTTGATTATTTTACATATTATAAGTGATTTCTAAATTAACAAGTGATTTACTTCACTTGTCACTTTGTTGAACGTTTGTGATCTCCTTGATGACTCTTGTTGTCATGGTCAAGAGGAAGTACTTAGCCAGGAAAGCTTAGGGTAGCTGCTCCCAAGTAGTGATTTTCCCTATACTGAGTAAGTTATATCATGCCTTTGCCCAATCACTCGAGGTCAAAGACAATAATCTTAACATCACAGCATCACTAGACATCCATTAAACATGAAGGTGTCATAGATCTACAAGAAATTTGCAAGATTGGCAGTGGGATCTTCGTTGGATAACCCATAAAACTACACACTAATCTAAAGCATATTGAGGATTGTCAACTTGATGTCAAAGTTATTGGCTTAAACTATAAGCCTTGTAACTTATTGAGGACTGAAACTTGGCCTTAGAAAGCCCATCAATATCCTCTCAGCTCCTCTTTTCTCTCCTTTTTTTTTTACTATATTCCTTTGTATTTTTCTTGACATCTAGCTTTTCTTAGCTCTCTTTTGTGCCTTGTAATGTTTGAAAGCTATTATTCGTTATTAGACCTTCTTGTGCTCCTTATGTTCATGTACCTACAAAAACATAAGGAAAAGTATCAAACACTCTTAAATCAAAGTCACCCAGACTAAATAAGATGCTAAACAAAACAATCCCTAGAAACGACGCTAAAAACTTATTGATTTAAAAAGCAAACTACTTGTTTTATGTTTAAAACTGTAGGTATATGAGTCGTTACTTTTAGTAAAAAGTAGATATTGTCTCACAGAAATTGTGCTTAGGCACCTCTTAATTTAAGTTGTACTTTGTTTAAGACTCAAATTTGAATAATAAACTGAAAAATAAACTAGCAATGAACAAATAATGTAACAATGGAAACCTGGTAAGAGAATTAATCAAGTTATGAGAGAGGGGATTTTACCTATCATTATTGCTAATCTAGCCATTTATGTATTTATGGGGTGTCAGTTCTAAATGGTCATAGGGTTCATTACTTTCTTTCGACTTATAACAATCACTAAATTGTAAACCCTAATTGAATTATAGACTTGAAATCTCTCAATTCACCCACAATTCTAATTAGTTTTAAAGCTCTCTAATAAATAATGGGGTCTCGCATGGGATCTCTCTCTATGAAATTACTGACTAAAGGTCCATTAGATTGGATAACTCTTATTAATCTATTCTAATCATTTTTATTTGGCTTACCCTCTTGGTTTGTTATTGAAACATGTAAACACATTAATCAATCATGACACCTAAACCAAATGAACACAACTCAACTAGATTAACATTGAATTTATGTAAAATCTAGAAGGAAAATTAGAACATTGTTAACAGCTAGAAATCCATAACCGTACAACCCATCTCTATCATACACATTAAATGAATAAAAAGGAAATGGGGAGAAAATCAAACATAGGTTGGACAATTCAAGAAAGAAGTGGTGTCGGGAGATCAACTAATTTGGGAAGCTTTGGCATCAAAACCTCCTCTTATTCCTCTTCTTCTTTTCTCTCTCTATTTAAGATTTCTAAATGTAGACTAACTGTCAAGGTTACCTCTTGATGTTTTTATAGTCTTTTCAATTTAAGATAAACCTAGTTTCTTTTCGAGGTATGAAATGTCCCTAAAAAAATTGGATCTGGAAGCAACCTTGCATCTGTCTACACACAAGCAATGATTGTGGCCCTTATTTGCACAATCATGGCCAGTTTATCTGCTCTTTATAACGATCTTAGATGACTCCCCATGATCGTGGTCCTGTGCTCGAGCTTCTGTCACGATCGTGGCTTGCTTGTCATGATCATAGGCTTATGTTTTAGTTTGGGTCTCCTTTGAAACTCTTCCAAATGCCCTGAATCACTAACAAACTCATTACGACAACTCATATATATAAAATTGAAGCTGAAATACATGTTCTCACCTAAAATAGAGCCTTAAAACACAAATATTTATGAATTAACAAAATTCTTAACCTAAACACACACTAAACAACCTATAAAAATACAATGCAATCTGTACCAATTAATCACCTTTAGAAGCTGAGCAATTTAGAGGTAGACTTGGATAAAATGTGTTTAAATAAGATAGATCCATAGGCACACTCCAACACCATTCATGATCCCAACATTCCATGACTTCGTATATTAGTTCATTTATCTACTACTAAAAGTCACATACATAATCATGAATCAAAGGACTTTTCTAATGTTGTAATGTGGGTAAGGGTAAGGTGAGATGTATTTAGGAAATGTAGCATAAAATCCATTAAGCTAGTGAAGCAAAAGTAACACTTAATGAAACATCAAGCACCGATGATAACATTCATTCAAAACTAGGTACCATCAGTTATGATGAATGCAACAATTATATTTCACAGCTTAAATTCAAGCTCTCACACCATAGACCACATGAGGTATAACCAATTAAAAGGAATCACTTGTAAAAATTCATTGATGACAATACATTGAAACTATAAGGAGTGATCCTTCAAAAACAACATCTACCTCAAATGCAATATACTTAAATCACTAATTCAATACAACTTTAGGAGGAGAAAACAAATGAGCACTTTTTTTGAAAATGTATTTCCTCCTTGATACTTTTATTCAAACTTTTTTTTCTCTTTCTCTTTTTAAATAAAAATTAAAAGAAGCTATATCAACATGGGAATTTCATTGATAAAATGTAAAATGGATTCCCACAATAGTAACCATCCTACACATATGAACACCTTCACACTTATAATTTTGTACATCCACAATCATTAAGAATAAAAAAAAATGCTTGACTAGCTTTAAGGCTTGCGTAGGACAATTTGTTATGTTTAAAGCATGTAATGTGGACAGCACAAAAAGAAAGGCTAATAAAGTTCAAAAGAGCTTAACAACGGAAAATTCATATCAATGGGTAGGCTATTTGACTAATGTAGCTTGTAAAAACAAAGCATGCCTAATCATTTTCATGTTAATGTATGCGAAACAATTGTGGTATTGAGTAGAAAATCAAAGTAAAGTCAGGATGTACATATCATAAAGCTCACACATAAACAAAAGACAACGAGTCTTATATGGATGTGTCAGTCTAATAAGGCTCAAATTCTCACTAGCTTTTGTTTACTGCTAGTTACTACTTTTATAAAGATAGAACATATTGACCAATCACAAGAGCAAAAGTACATGCTAAAGTTGCCATGGATTGTTCTACTCAATTTATGTTTAAATTATGACTATATAGTCTTAAAAGAAATGGAAAAAGAGAAAGAATCTATTTTTTTGTTTGATTTTGAAAATTAATACGTCACATAAGCAACAATGAAGCTAAAAAACATGCATAAAAATTAAGACCATTACCCTCACACTCAAAACTTACATTGTCCCTAATGTAACATCAAATCCAAAAAATGGAGCATTTAACGAAAATAGAAAATGTAAAAATGTAAATAAATAGAAATTAACTTCCCTTGGGTTGCCTCCTAAGCAATGCCTTTGTTTATCGTCATTGGCTCGATTCCATGTTGCTCAATCTTTATAATGAGGGTTTTCAAACCCTATCACTTCTATTTCCTCCATTTGAAATCCTTCATAGAATGGTTTCAACTAATGACCATTCACCTTTAATTTCTTGTTCGTATCTAAGCTTTCAATTTGAAATGCACCATGCGAAAATACATTAGTAACAACAAAAGGTCCAATCCAATGAGAACGTAATTTACTTGGAAAAAGTTTAAGTCACGAAGGATAGAGAAGACCTTTTTGTCTGGAAACAAAATTCTTCCTAACAATCATCTTATCATTAAATTGCCTAGTCTTTTCCTTGTAAATTTTTGAATTCTCTTAAGATTCAAGCCTAAGTTCTTCCAATTCTTGTAGTTTCAATTTTCTCTATTCACCCATCATGTCCATCTTCATATTGCATTGCTTAATTACTCAAAAATCTTTGTGCTCAATTTCTACTAGAAGACGACACAACTTTCGATAAGTTAGCTGGTATGGAGACATGCCAATTGGTGTCTTATATGCAATCCTATATGCCTAAAGAGCATCATCAAGTCTTTGACTTCAATTTTTATGATTTGGGCTCGCCATCTTCTCAAGGATTGACTTGATTTCTCTATCTGATACTTCTGCTTGTCTGTTTGTTTGTGGAATGTAGGCTGTGGATACCTTGTGAATGACATGGTACTTCTTCAAAAGATTTCGCACTACTCAATTGCAAAAATGAGTACCCTTATCACTAATTAATATTTGCAATGTTCCCAACCTAACAAATATGTTAGTCTTGACAAATTCTGCAGCAACTTTATAATCGTCAATCCTAGTGGCTTTAGATTCCACCCATTTAGAAACATAATACACAACTAATGAAATGTAAGTAAAATCAAAAGAGGAAGGAAATATGATAGGATTGAATTTGGTTATATTTTCTTATGTATTTACATGTGATTTTAATCCTATTTTTAAGATAAAATGCTCAATCTATGTTCAATTTGTGTTGATTGCTAGGTTGGAAATATTGATATATTTTTAAGAAAAAAAAGACAAGATATTTTATAGCAAATTGGAGCATAATTGTTTTTCAAGTTAAAGGCACAAATTTAAAAAAAAGAAAAGTAGTTTGTGCGTTGCGTGAAACGCAATAGCGCATGCGTTATTTACGTTGCTTTACGCAGCATTTACACGGCTGCGTATGCGCAGCATTTTTCTTAAAACGCTACTGCGTGCGCATAGATACTCAGCATTTAAGGAAAAAACTGAAGCTGTGCGTTAACGTACAGCTTGTGCATTATAAAAACGCACGAGAAGGGTTTTAATGAGCTGTTTTAATTTGTTTTGGCAGGGACAGTGGCGGCACGTAGAGAAACACAAAGAAAAAAAGCGACAGGTTGGTGCAGAAACAAAGCAAAGGGGCAAGGCAGGCATGGAAAAATATGGAAGAGGTGGTACACACTTATAGCATAAAATTAAATATGAAAGGCTAGGTTCCCGATATCGGTTCCACAGGAATATTGACGCCAAGTCACGGTTAAGCTATATCTGTCATTTTAAAGTTGTGATCTCTTTTCAGATTGTTATGTTGTTGGTATTGATTTGGATGGTTTTAGGATAAATGACCTTAATATGTTATTTTGATTGTTTATTTTGAACCTATTGTTGAAATATCGATTGTAATCCGTAATCGTTACTTTTGATGTTTGTAAGTAGCGTTTAATGATTGTTAATCGTTAGGAACAACATAACTTAAGTTGGATAACCCAAACATGTGAGGTTACTGCCTATGTTGATCATTTTCCAGTTCGTAATGTGACTGCCAGATTGAATCTAGAGATTGTATCCTAGGATATTCGGTAGTTAGGTTTAATTAATGATCGTATCTTGATTAAATTTAACCTAAGGGAAAATCAAGATTTGTAGAGCATTCTATTAGTCTCAGATCAATAGTACGAAAAGAATTGTAAAGAATTTAGAATGAAGGAATATGCTTGATTGTGATTAGGCTGAGAATGACCCAAGAACCACATTTTAGTTATACTCAACACTTTTCTCATTTTCGATTAATTGTTTTAATTTATTTTCGACAGTTTACTTTTACTTTAATTTTCTAAATTGTTTGAAACCCAAAAACCCCCTATTTTCTTTCCTTGCATCAATTAATTTCATTACGAAAATTAACCGAACATTCCCTGTGGATTCGATCCTGACTTACCATAACTACAAATTTTAGTGTAAAGAGTCAGGTAAATTTTACAGTGCACTCGACACGCGCTGTCAAATATTGGCGCCATTGTCGGAGAGCGTGGTAGTTTAATTTTTTAATTTAGTTTTTGTTGGTGTTTTGTGAATATATTTTTTTTAATCATTCTTTTTGTTACTTGTTAATTTTTAATTGTCCATTAGTTTTGGTGCATGGTAGTAACCGGGTCTCCTCGTAGAGAAATTGAGCAACTTGATTCAGAGATCGAGAGAACATTTCGAAGATTGCATACGGAAGCAAGGTTGACTTTGGTTAAAGAATTGGAACTAGAATATGAGGACACAATGGCAAATCCGAGAACTCTAAGGAAGTTGGTTGCACCCGATTTAACTCACAGACCATTATGCATAACATTTCTGAATCTCATTGAACATGTTGTCTTTGAGTTAAAATCTGGATTAATTCATTTATTGTGTAACTTTCATGGCCTTGCAGGTGAGGATGCATATAAGTATCTTAAGGAACTCGATGTGGTGTGTTTGAGCATGAAGCCTCATGAGGTGACGGACGAGCAGATCATATTGAGGGCTTTCCAGTTCTCGCTCAAAGATGCAGCAAAAGATTGGTTATTTGATTTACCTGCAAGAAGTGTAAGCACTTGGTTAGAGATGAAGAGATTGTTTTTGGAAAAATATTTTCCGACCTTAAAGACAACAAGTATTCAAAAGGAGATATACAGTATTAAGCAACACAATGGGGAGTCTCTTTATGAATACTGGGAGCAATTTAAGAAGTTATGTGCCAGTTTCCCACATCACAACATACCAGATCAACTTCTCATCTAATATTTTTATAAAGGATTATTGTCCATGGAGAGGAGTTTGGTTGATGCGGTGAGTGGTGGGGCCCTTTGCGAGAAGACTCCCATTGAAGCTAGGATATTACTTGAGCAGATGGCCACTAACATCCAACAATTCTGCACTTATAATGATGTTCGACGAGTAAATGAGGTAAGCACTTCATCCATTGAACATCGTTTAGATGAACTAACATCTTTTGTGAGATAGATTGCAGTTGGATAGGCACAAGTGAAAGCATGCGGGATATGTTCAAACATAAGTCATCCAATTGACTAGTGCCCAACTTTGCAAGAAGGGGGTATGGAGCATGTGAATGCTATAGGAGGGAACTTCCCGAACCAATACAACTGACACTCACAGACGTATAACCCAGGTTAGAGGGATCACCCCAACTTAAGTTATGGAGGGAATCGACAACAAAATCACGTCTAGAATCGACAGCAAGGGCCACCAGGATTTCAACTAAGGAAACAAGGAGCACAAGGAGCTTCTTCTTCAAGTTTTGGTGCATCTTTAGAAGAACTTGTTAACAAACTTGTTGCTAATAATTTGCAATTTCAATAGGATATGAAAGCAAGCCAACAGAATGTGGAATATCAAATGAGTCAAATGGCAGTAAGGCTCAATCGCCTAGAATCACAAGGTGGAGGAAAATTGCCATCACAACCTAAGGTGAACCCGAAGAATGTCAGTGCCATAACCCTGAGGGGTGGAAAGGAGATTGAAGGTCCTAAAAGAACCCCATCAAAGATTTCTATCGAGGAAGAGATTGAGAAGGAATTGGAAAAGGAAGAAAATTCGTCATCAAGTACAAAGGTAAATGTCGAAAGTCCCAATCTTATTAAAACTAACCCTCCACCTTTTCTGAGCAGATTGACGAGGTCAAACAAGGTGGACAAGGATAAAGAGACATTGGAGACTTTCTGAAAGGTAGAAGTCAACATACCTTTGCTTAATGCAATCAAGCAAGTGCCAAGGTATGCCAAATTCCTCAAAGAAATATGTACACATAAGAGGAAATTGAGGGGTGATGAGAAAGTGATGATGGGTGAGAATGTGTCGGCAGTATTTAGAAAG
>JAOSBN010112105.1:0-10713 GCA_027563595.1 Erythroxylum suave
TGTATGTGAATTTTGAACCTAGGTAACGTATGGTAGAATTGAATTTCAAATAGATGCTAACATGTGTATGTATTTGACAAATGGCATTTTTTTTAGTAACTTTGCATTTGGTGTATAAAAGATGGTTTTTATTTTATGAGAAAATATATGAAAGTCGAGTCGCCGTATCCACATTTTCCTATGGGACTCGCGGGTGATTCCACAGCTAGGGTCTGGACACCGACGAGGTCATCACCTATGGTCATGCCGCTCTTATCGACTGTAGTCCAGGCTCACCACGAATGAAAGTCGAGCCAACACCGGATATTGGTGGATGTCCACATTAGTTTGGCCGACTAATGGTGTCACACATGATTGTTTTGGCTTATCCTAATATTGGTTTTCCTGTTGAGATCTAATTAATTACATATGACATTTTTATGCTTTTGTGTACTGGAACTAAGACTTATGTTCACTGGATTTGTGAGTTAACAGGCTAGTCCTATGGTTCCTAACCAATATACTTTGAGTCATGGACCGGACCTACGTGTTTTCTAGGTGATATGTATTTACTTCATAGGTTATCTACACTATCTTGGAATGAATCACTTATAATTGTGATATATGCTTCTCTTGCTCACGAAGTACCAGTGTACTCACCCCCTCCGCTTTCCAACCATGCTGGTTAAGTTAGTGAGCTTGAAGCTCTGTGAGGATTGTATGACTTTTTGACATTTTCGGGGTATTTTCGCACGTGGGTAGTCCCCCATTTTGTGCTTTTATTGTCTAGTGGCTCGTGAACTGTATTTGTGTAAATGTACTTTATGATTTTACGAGTTAATTTTTGATTGCTTTACGTTGTAAAAGTTTATATGTATGAACTTTTGATAATTGAGTTGAGATTGCCTGAAGTTGAGGATGTCTTGAGTAGACTAGAGAGTCCTAAAGTTGTGGCTGGATGTGGATATAGAAGTGTGTTTAAAATCATTTGCAGGTTTTGGGATTTTGAAAATACAGCTGTTGTACTGCCCAAATTTTTCTATAAAAAAAAAGAAAGGAAGATATTCAGTAAGCCTTGCATAGTCGGATCAAGGATACTGCGAGTATCCTTGGCCCGATTATGCAGCGGTTGTCATGGGCCTGAGGTGGTACTGGGTCGTGACAAGAGGATGAAAAGATTTTTTAGTAATAGCAAAGAGAGAGGAAGAACTAGCCATGTTTAGAAAACTAACAAATTACTGGAATAAAAGAAAGCTGGACTAGAACACACACTTATATAGACAAAAATTATGCACAAACCATAGGTAGAGAAGATCTAGTGGCCATGGTGGATGTTGTGTCAGCAAGGTAGTAGTGTTAGGTGGAATGGGCTGTTGCTTGTCAGGAATTTGAAAAGATAGAAAGTGCTGACAGATTTGTTTTAAATGCTTAACAGCTTTTGTTTGTTCCAAATTTCAAGACGGTGGATTCTTTTCAAAAGTTTCCCAGAAATTCAATATTTGTAACGCCAATAGTGTGTTTTGAGGATGAAAGCATAATGCCATATTGTTGAGTAAGATCCAAGAATTTTGATAGCAGGGCCTGATGTTCCTCATGGGTCTTTGAGAAGAATAAGATGTCATCAATGTAAATCCGTGCACTGTTGAGGATAGGCTGGTAGATCTTGGTAATGGATCGTTGAAACAGTGATGGAGCAACTTTAAGTCCAAATGGCATAACAGTTCATTGATACTGTGCATTAGGGATGCAAAATGCTGTCTTATAACATTCTTCAGGGTGAATACCCAATTGCCAAAAACCTGCTTTAAGATCAAACTTAGAAAAGATAACAACTTGCTTGAGGAATAGTCCTTGTGTACTAATGTTAGGCAGAGGAAACTTATCATCTTGTAGGAATGCATTTAAAGACTTGTAGTCAATGACTAATCTTTTCTTGCCATACCTTTTCTCTAAACGTTTATTGACATAGAACACTTGACATGCCCAATCTGACTTTGTTGGCTCAATTAATCCTTGCTTCAGAAGTATAGCACACTCATCTTGTGCGAGCTTCAAATCTTTAGGGTTCATCCCTAGATGAGTTGATTTTGTGAGGTTGATATCCTCATTCTTTTTAAATGATAGACTTATGAAGAAGTCATCATTTTTCCACAGAGGATATGGGTGAGTAAACTGTGCATGAGATTCTGGACAGTATTCCAACAGTTTATCTCGTATAGTAGTGTACTGTGTAGAAACTGAGCTAAGTTCAAACACGTTAGTGAGAGTAGTGTATGGACTGAATAGGCTTTGATACCTAAGGCCTGTGGGTAGGATCTGCAAAGGTTGGGTTTTACTGTATACATCCATACCAATCAGTATGTCTGGGCCTGTAGATTGCATCTAAGGACTTTAGTCTATACTCTGTGGAAAGAATCTGAGATCGATTCTTTTCTTTATTATAATCCCTATCTTGAATGAATTGCCATCAACTATTGTGAATCATCATGAGAAGTCTATGAGTTAGAAGGCAAAATGTTGTGCTTCATGATCGTACGACTGGATCCAATATCCATAAACCTAATAGCTTTGTTGGGTCGATCATATTTGTCTTGTTGATATACATGGATTTGAACATAAGGTTTTAGCACTAGTGTACGATCTAACTTCTTACATGTTTGCTAGATCATATAAATGGAGTCCTCTAACTATACCCTAAAAAAGTCAGAGTCTGATTTTGTGGACATAGAAACATCAAACTTGGTGTCCTCGTCTTCTTGATATTGTTCCTCAATAAGATCTTCAAAATTGTTGGACTCATGTATGGGCAGAAGTTTCTCCATATATTCTAACAACTTGATGTCTTTCTTAGATTTGTGAGGACATTCTCAAGCGAAGTGACCTTGTTGTCCACAGAGAAAGCATCTAGTGGCTTTCTATCGATGAGAGAGTACGGGCTAGATAAATTGAATCATCATGATTGCCCTAGATGTAGTAGATCGGGCTCCAAATGTAGAAGATTGGGTTAGATCTTCTGAGTTATGCCGAGCATAGATGGATCTGATGCTTCCATCTCTCAGAGTTTGCAAAATCGGTGGAGTTGTAGTGTGAAAAGAGTGTCAGTAAGGCATGCGAAACACCTTATGGTAGTTGGGGATCCATTCAATAGGCATCAACTTTTCAAGCTCCACTCCTGGTAACTGCTTTGGGATCTGGATGATAGTAATCTGATCATTGGATTGATCAGCATCCATGTAAAGTGCATCCAAAGTAGAATTGGGAAAATTGAGGTCCATCGCATGATTTTGCAGACTCTGAGAGATGGAAGTGTTAGATCTATCTATACTCGGTCCAACTTAGAAGATCTAGCCTAATCTTCTGGATTTGAAGCCTGATCTACTACATCTGGGACAATCATGATGATTTAACCTATCCAGCCTGTATTCTCACATACGGAAGGTAAAGATGGTCTTCTTTTTCATTATTTTAAATCTAATGGAGGCCCAGTTTACATCAACCATCATCATGGACATTTCATATGGGATATCGACCCATCCATGTGTGAGCCCAACTGTGAAGTCTGTCTCGACCCCGATACAGACAGTGACGATGATGATGACTATTATCGAAGGAGAAGGAAGAAGAAAAGGCCCAAATCTCAGTGCAAGCCTTCTCACTACTATCATCCACATCAGGATGATCTAGATCCATCCTCTGGAATATGCTTGAGGACAAATCACCTACTAAAAGGTGACTTCAAAGCCAGCTCTTGGTCTAGCTCTTACAAATCTCCTCTATTGAAGGAGGAGAAAATATCCTCTTCATAATCTCATCTACTGAAGGGTGAGAAACTTACAGATCCCAAAGCTGGACGTATCAGATCTCATAATTCTTTAATAGTCACAGGTCGTCTTGAACAGATCTCCAGATCTCGACCTAGATCATTACATGAGATACTGAAAGAATTATGCCAACCAAAGTCAACTATTATTGTTTTGACTTCTACTCTTATACTCTGTATGATGGTAAGGCCATATGAGGATGACTTTCCTCAATTATCTAGAGGTACTGATGAATCATAGATGGTTATCTTTAACCTATACATCCAAGCCACAGGAATCACTTCACAAGGTACTCTCGTCCCAAATCCTTCAAATGAAGTGTTAAATTGGCAGACATCAAATGGTGTAGCACAGAACAAAGTTCTGAAAAGGATTGATTCAAAGCCAGATGGAATCAGTCAACAAAACATTGCCACACAACATAAAGTTGATTCAGTTACTACACATATTCAACAGATGTATCAAGCTTACAGACAGCAGATCCAGAATCTTGATGCTAAACTTTGTTAATACATCTCTTCCCATTACATGGGGCCTAAATTTGACTTTAAAGTAAATGAGATACAAAGGATACAAGGAATTATCAAACAGATTGAAGCTGATATGCATTGTGCTCAAACAAGGATAGTATATGGTTCGACTTCTACAGTCTTTCCAAATACTCAACCCGTGTATTCAACTTTTCAATATCAGAAGTATCCTGAAGAAGCTGACTATTCAAAGGTATTCAAGTTCAATTATCGATTGATTAGACAGTATGTACATTTACAAGCAACTGAAGCAAAGTCGATAAGAAAATCGAAATCCAAATCGAAGCCCGATAAGCCTGGACCATTTTGTTCAGTTTTTGTTGAATATTAGTGGAGAAAACCTGGAGGAGTCTGTATCCACTCTCCAAACAAGCCAAGCTCTCCATAACAACAGTCTCAGCCTTCTACTTCTACTAGGAATGATAAAGCACCCATGCCAGAGTTCATTGCAACTCTTGAGACACAAACTACAGTAGAATCTAGTTCAACATCCGATCAATGAGACCAACAGTCAAATGCTTACTCTGGAGCCTCCAAAACTACTACATCGTCAGACATTTTTGAACCATCAACGAATGAATTAGCACAGTTTTCTGACCTTTCTGAACTTTCTCAAGTTCTAATGACGATGCTTGAGTTTGTTGAAGAACATCTTGAAACAAGTGAAGCAGAATCAATTGGTACTGAACAGTTCAGACCTAGACCTACACCACCACCACAAGCTGATCCAGCTACACAGGATACCCAGACACCTCAACCTTTATCTGGTCTGTGGTTTACGTTCGATGATCTTCCACCTAAAAAATGGAGAGATCGATTGCATGAGTTTGGTGCATGGATTGATTTGCAAATCACTCGACCTGATCATCCTTTACAGGACATCTTGTTTGAGTTCACTTCTTGTTTCACTGGTACTTTTCATGAATGGTGGCAAAGAATTAACGACTATCAACGTCTTCATTACATACAAGTAACCACAACCGGAGCTTTTCTTGGTATCATTCATAAGGAATTCATTGGTGACTTCCAACTGATTGATAAGCAGATCTATTCAGAATATTTCTCGATGAAATGTTGCTCTCTAGATAAGCGAGATATCTAGAAGCATTATAAGCGCATGACAGATAGATACTATCTTCTGAATGGATGGAATCATGTTAAACTTCGTTACACTTTTATTTTGTCCCTTCCAGATGAACTACAACCAGAGTTACAAAGGACTATAGTTTCTCTACAACGTGATATGGAAAATATATCTCTTGGAGAAATCTATTAGCTCGCATTATCGTCTCTTCATAAGTTATATGATCAACATGCCTTATTTAAGAATATCATAAAAGGAAGTCTAGTTATGAAACAGGCTTGCAAGAAGCCATATCTCTAGATCAAGGGTAAGATAAAAATACTTGTGATTGTCATGGCAAAAAGAAAGCTCATATATTTGCCAAGTCTACTATCGGAGAAAGTCTAGCAGATCTTAAGATGATCATAAACCTAGACACAAGGTCTATTATGGAAAGAATTCCAAATCTCGTAGGTTTATGAGATTCTTCAAAAAGTCCTCTTATCGACAAAAAGCCACTGGATGCTTTCTTAGTGGACAACAAGGTCACTTCGCTCGAGATTGTCCTCACAAATCTAAGAAAGACATCAAGTTGTTAGCCCATATGGAGAAACGTCTGCCCATATATGAGTCCAACAACTTTGAAGATCTTATTAAGGAACAATATTAGGAAGACAAGGACACTAAGTTTGCTATTTCTATGTCTACAGAATCAGACTCTGACTCTTCTAGCATACAGCCAGAGGACTCCATTTATATGATCCAGCAAACCTGTAAGAAGTTAGATTGTACACTAGTGCTAAAACCTTGTGTTCAGATCTATGTGTATCAACAAGACAAATATGATCGACCCATCAGAGCTATTGGGTTTATGGATACTGGATTCAGTTGTACGATCATAAAGCCAAACATTTTTCCTTCTGACTCATGGACTTCTCATGATGAATATTTCACAGCAGTTGATGGCAATTCATTCAAGATAGGGCTTATAACAAAAAAAAAGAATCGATCTCAGATTCTTTCCACATTGTACAATATGGACTAAAGTCCTTGGAAGCATTCTACCAGTCCCAGACATATTGATTGGTATAGATGTATACAGTAAAGCCCAACCTTTGCAGATCATACCCACAGGATCACTAACGTGTTTGAACTTAGCTCAATTCCTACACAGTACACTGGTATACGAGAAAAACTGTTGGAATACTATCCAGAATCTCATGCACAGTTTACTCATCCATATCCTCTGTAGAAAAATGCTGACTTCTTCATAAGTCTACCATTTAAGAATAATGAGGATATCAACCCCACAACAGCAACCCATCCAGGGATGAACCCTGAAGATTTAAAGCTAGCACAAGATGAGTGTACTATTCTTCTAAAGCAAGGATTAATTGAACCAACAAAGTCAGATTGGGCATGTCAAGCATTCTATGTCAATAAACGTTTAGAGCAAAGGCGTGGCAAGAAAACATTAGTCATTGACTACAAGCCTTTAAATGCATTCCTATAAGTTGATAAGATTTTCACATCTGGACACCGTATAATACAGACAAATGCTAATGATCATTAATGGGGTGCAGTACTTATTGAAGAATCTAATGATAACCGGTATTATTGTGGACACACAAGTGGGCAATTCCGTCCATCTAATTGTCACTATCATATCAGTTATAAGGAGATTCTTGCTATCAAAAGAGGTATCAAGCATTTTGCTTTCCACCTCACTCCTTATCACTTTATCATTAAAATGGATAATACCTCATTCCCTAAGATTCTTGATCAGCCCAAGAAAAAGATTCCTTATAGTCAATTGCTTCGTTGGCAAGAGTGGTTTTCCTACTATAAATTAACTATTAAACATATCAAAAGTCGTACCAATCTCCTTGCAGATTTTCTCTAACGACCCCCAAAACCTCTCTTACTCATTTCTTCTTCCCTTTCATATACATTACCTTTGTTTATGCTAATGGATTTTCCTCACCATGTAAAAACCCAAAAAGAGTTTCCACCTTTGTTTACTACAACTCCTACTACTATTCAGGAGCTTTTCCCTCTTTTGAGTCAAAGTTTGTTTTACTACATGCATTTGATTTTGCTTCATAATGATATTTTGCCTTCTCCTAGTTATTGGACATGTTTACTCCCTACAAGACCATATATCATATTTATGATAACTTTTTGTATCTTTGGTCTTTATCCACCATGTATGCCTGTTCAATCTCATTGTCACCACTCCATGTTTATCATCATCTTTCTGATCCAACATAATCAAAATCTCTTCTTTGGACTTTCCTTGAGTGGTTTCCACCTCTGACCAAATGGCACTGTGATATGTCTCGCATTCTAACTCAGTATCACTTATGGGACTCTGCCATTGATGATAAGAAGGCTTATGCCATCTACCTAATCCATTGTCCCTATTTTATAAGCCATAACGGCCATTTGTGCACCCGTATTCATTTGCAGCATTGCAGAACTACTATAGATTGGCCTCATGAAGCCAACCAACTTATTGTTTCCCTGCATTGTGAGTTAGACCAGCTCAATGCATTCCTTAGTGTTGTTCCTTCTTAATTCAGCACATCTCTTGGACCTTATTTTCGAGATACAGCAACGAGAGCCCCTATCACTCTACCAAGCACCAGTTCTTAGCTCTCTGTTATGACTAACATTGTTCTTCTTCAGAGTGGCCCAATTCTTTGTCCTATTTATTGGTCCACTACTACATTTAGTCTAGTCCCAGATTCTCTCAGTTCTTAATTATCCCAATGGACTCCTAGACAACACCTTGACGATATCATTGCCCAACTTGATCATGACATATGGTTTGGCAGTACCTCCAGTGATGAAGAGGGGTTGTCCCTTCATCTCTAGCGTTTGACTTAAAGCAACGGTTAATATTAAAGGTTTCTTTGTGGTCCCCACAACCACTGTTCTAACATTCCTTTTTTGTCTTGGAACTATTTGCTTTAATATTTTTATGCAAAGTTGATTACTTTTAACTGTGTACTTTAGGAAAAGTAGATGCCTTTACTGTTTTCTTTTGACAAAGTTATTTACTTTTGTTAAAGTAGGAATGATTAGATTCCTTAGGCATTTTTACCCTTGTAGCCCTAGCTTTGTCAATATAAGCAACCCCCCTCTTTCTTTGTAAGCATGTTCAACATAATAGATTGTAATCATTTGTTTTAGTTTGAATGAAGTTTCCTTTGTGTTCTTCTCTCTCGTCTTTGAAAACTCCAATCTATAGTGTTGTTCTTAGCTTGGTATAGGACAAGTATGCTCTACACTTGCCTCTTCTCAGGATCTTGTGTATTAGAACGTCTATAAGACAGTCTAGGACTATTCTCTACCAAATAATTTCGTTGTATGAGATTAGAACTAAAGGAGAAAGAAGGTAGTTACTGAGGGAGTAAGGTTCCAAAGAGGAAGGATGAGAGTTAAGCCTGTGAAGCTAAGGGGGAATGTAAGGGCATGTTGTCTCGTCTATCGCACCTAGAACTTACAATACCAGTAGCTTGTAGTTCACCTTTGGAAGCGTATAGTCTCCAAAAAGGTGTTGTTTGAGGGATGGTGTCATATGTCTAGGACAAATAGTTGCACTTCGAAAGTACATATCCCCTGATTCCCTGTGTTTTTGCCTTTGTTCACAAAAGTTGGTGCTTTTATGGAAGAGGTACCTCCCCTGTGGTATCACACTATAGTAAAGACTGAGTGAGTAGGGAGAGAGACACCTATGACTATGGAAACACAAGATCTAGTTCATTTATCATTTAGTTTGTTTTTGTCTAGTTTTCCATTGACTGTAAAGCATGTGTTATCAAATAGAATAGAAAACCTTGTAGAAATCACCAATGTCCCTTTAGAAATCTTATTTGTTAGTCTTCTTTGCCTTGGTTAAGTTTATACAGTATTTACAATCATGACCGTACATGGATGACCTGTATTCATACTAACTTGTCTACCTCAAGGCCAAGAGTGCAGGAAATCATCTAGAGTTCCAGATTGGAATAGTGTGGTCTTAGATCTATAATAGCAGAACAGTAACGTAAAGCTCGAGATCCCTAAGGATCTGATCTCTCAATGGAAGGATCAGAACTATACGCACTTACATGTCGGAGCAATACGCCTTATTCTTACTCTTCACGGAAGAAAAGGAATACTTGCAACAACCAGGATATCTCTTTTAGACACTACCTACACTACGTACCAAAATGTCTTGATTGGTACCCTGTTGATGCCTCTCAACAATGGAAGCATCATACTGACCATAGCACCTGATTTCAACATCAGGTTGGATCATCTCATGTTATTTGAATGACTACAAGTTCAGATCCAAATCACTAGAGCAGATCAAGATCCGACAGTCATCATTGCTACCTTACATCACTAGATGATCTACCGTCTACAAAATCATGCAATGGACCTCAACTTTCCTAATTCTACTTTAGATGCACTTTACATGGTTGCTGATGAATCCACTGATCATACTACTATCATCTAGATCCCGAAGCAGTTACTAGTAGTGGAGCTTGAAAAGTTGATGCCTACTGAATGGATCACCAACTATCAGAAGGTGTTCCACGTGCCTCACCGGCACTCTTTTCACATAACAAATCCACCGATTTTGTAGACTCTGAGAGATGGAAGCATCAGATTCATCTATGCTCGGCCTAACTCAGAAGATCTAGCCCAATCTTCTACATCTAGAGCTCGATCTACTACATCTGGGGCAATCATGATGATTCAACCTATCCAGCCTGTATTCTCACATACGAAAGGTATAGATGATCCTCTTGTTCATTATTTTAAATCTAATGGAGACTCAGTCTACATCAGCCATCATCGTGGACATTTCATATGGGATATCGACCCATCCATGTGTGAGCCCAACTATAAAGTAACGATGATGATGATGACTATTATCGAAGGAGAAGGAAGAAGAAAAGGCCCAAATCTTGGTGCAAGCTGTAACACCCCACTCCTGCAAGACCCGAACTCGACATCGATGGTGATATCCGAGTCTGTACCTCGCAAGGGTGGTGTGCTAAAACACTAAAACAATTGAAAGTCGGTATGAGTAAATTTTTTTAAATCGCAAATCTAGGCCCATTTTTATTCAGAAACATTTTCACTTGCCAGACAAAATGTCAATTAGCCCAATCCAAAAAATAAAACATATTACACTTTGATCAAGCTCTTTTACAAAACCTAAATACACAAAATACAATAATTTGCAAAAAAAATACAATTCAGTGCGAAAACAAAGAGACACAATACAGACGCGAACTGATCCCGACCTCTTCTTTCACTCACA
>JAOSBN010112136.1:0-10710 GCA_027563595.1 Erythroxylum suave
ATAATAATAATAATAATAATAATAATAATAATAATAATAATAATAATAATAATAATAATAATAATAATAATAATGTTGTTAGTGGAGACTATAATGGATATTTTGATCTTTTTTAAATTATTCCTTTGTCATCCGAAATTTATGTTTTCAAGCCAAACATTGGCATATATCATCATTAGAAATTCTTAAGAATAAACCAAACTAAGTAATACCAATTCTATTCTATTCTTCATCTATCATATTCTTAAGAATAACCATTTCATTCCTTATCTATTCTAATAGGTGAACCAAACACCCTGTAAGGGTAAAGGGGAAATGTCGAATTCTAACTGCATCTTTTGACATCTGATGGTATCGAAAGGTATCACAGATTTCAAGAAAGTTCACTATATGTGTATTGGGATCTTCGTTTGCTATTCCATAAAACTACACATTCTGTTGAAGCATATTTAGGAGGGCTAGTTTTATTTCAAATGAGGCAACTTGAGCGGGTGGCCTAACTACTCCTTGTTTAGCTGCATCGAACCCTGGTCTTATGAAATCCATAAGGGTCTGTTGCTGATGTCCTTGGTTTGCTCCGTGGTCCAAATTCTTTTGAAATTCCTCAACCATTGTTGATTTTGCGATCTCTTCTTCTCCTCACTAAGCTTTCTTAATGGTTCGTTCTAGTCAAGTGATGTCTAAATGTTGGACCCCATTTCCGGAGCCCAACATTGGATATGAGATCATGAAGCCTGAGCATGAAGGAGGGCTTAGAAATTTGACAATTGAAAGAAACTCCCTCGGAAGCAAAGGCGGGGTTCGCCGCGGCGTAAATGAATCTTCGCCGCGACGAACTTATCGGGTCAATTTCACCACGGCAAAAAGCATAATCTTTGCCGTGGCCAAGTCACCACATGAATTACGCCACGAAAAATGGTAAAAAGAAGAAAGTACAAAAGAATAGTAAACAGAGCACACCATAGAAAGATTCTAAATATGATACCTTGAATTCACTAAGAAGGAAATGAAGAATGGGAACAAAAAAAAAGGCGTTTCTCGCTCTAGTTTCAGGTGAGCTTCTCCCAATTATGCCTGGTAACCGAATAGGGCGGCTTACTCTAACCAAGACTTCACTTTTTTCTCCGTCCATAGAGCGTATGAATTTCCTGGAATGTAGATAAACCAAAAGAGGGTATGAAGAGATAGGAATAGGAATTATAGTACCATTAGAAGAAGGGGCACCTATGGGAACATCTCTACTACTTTGTCGTGACGAAAACCTATGAAGCAAAAATTCGAACCCAAAGCTACCAAGTTACCTATCTTACTATAATGCAAACTTTAAATCTTTTAACCATATTCATTTGTACAACTCAAAAACAAAACGGATAAGAATCTTACCATAACCAAATTCTCAAAATCTTAATCTCATTTCCAAAATTGAATACTTTACAAAAACATAATAAAAATCATATACAAAACCAACATATATTTCATTAATAACAGAAGTAAAAGTTTTACAACGCTTTAGTGGGCATTTTGAGCCCCCTTACATCATAATCCAAAATACAGAGCTTATTAAAACTAAAATCACTCAAAATGTAACTAAAACATTATTTTACATAATCTAACTTTAAAAAAAAATAAAACAAAATATGCAGACTGGAGTAATGCCTTGACTCTTGACTCGATCACTGGATAACTTGTTCATCACCTGAAGATGGGAAGGAAGATGGAGGGGGTGAGCTTAAAGCTCGTGGGTAACAATTTTATAATCAAGAAACAAGCTAAAACATTTTCAAAAACTCATTGCCATTATACATTTTGGAAACCATAATAATTTCACATGTAAAATCACCAAACACTTATTTCTCAAAATTGTCATTTTATTAAAGAGTTCATGAGAAATTATAAGTCATGTATACATCAAACTTGGTAACACATAAGCACATCAAAATGGTTTGGGTGGATCCAAAATAGAACGTACTACATATTTCCCATAAGGGTCCTGTGTAGTCGTGAACAAAACGTACTGTCGCAATTCTACTTAATGATCTTGCGTAACCGTGAACTTATGGGAGTCCATAAAGGAGCTCCATTCCACTAACGGGCAGGTGGGAGAAATCTTTTGTCAAAGTGCACTTGACTTAACTTAGGGGACCACCACAAACCCACATAATCATGCATTTCACAACTTGTAAACTTGTGGCCTCAACAACATTTTTCCAAAACTTGATTTCATAATTATAATATCGTTTCAAAAATCAATATACTTTCAAAAGTCAATTTCATCATTCATTTCATAAACCAATAACACAATTCATATGCAAACATGTGGCTCATTATCAAAGCATTCAAGAAGCCTTAACGGCACATTTATACACAATTGAAAACATTTTAAAACTTTCTTGGCTCGGAAGAAAACTTTAGGGGCTTATTACTTAATTATAAAAGTGTAACCCACCTTGAAATCCTTGCTTAGGGATGTCCTTCCTCTAGCTCCTTTTTCATCTCTTGGTCACCTTCTTGATTTCCTTAATCAATAACCAAAATTCCATTCAATTTGGTTTAGAAATCGGAAAGTCACACCTCAACAATTTAAACTACTTCTCATGTTGAAACAAAATTCTACATTCAACTTCCACCCCAAAATTGAAATCCTTATAGACTTAATTTAGACTTGATTCCTTCATAAAATTTGTATCCCTATGTCTTTTGTTTACAAAAATTCAAAAATCATCTCATTTGGATAACTACACCAAAAGTTATGCCTAAAATACCAAAGGATATTCGATGATGGAAAGTTCGCCGCGGCAAAATTGTCTAAGTTCACCACGACAAAACCAAGTTCACTGCGGCAAAAATGCCCAAAAATCAGCTCTTAGAACATGCTTTGTGTCACCGCGGCGAAAATGTCTAGAAACCTATTCTGAGAATGTGTTTTGGGACATTTTCCATCTTCTTACTTCCCATCTTTCACATACAACCCATCTTATCACTAACCCATCTTTTCTACTTCATTTTCAACACAATTCCAATCCAATATCATTCACAACAATTCATAATCTAGTTTTGATCATTAATCACACATGACATTTACATAAATCATTCATCACAACTTCCTACACATATTCACTTCTAACTAACCCTAAATATGCATCATCAAACAATCAAGAAGAGTTAATATTCATACTTACTTGTTTTAACCTCAAAATCTTCAAGTTCTTCAAGAATTTCCAATCCCTATCTTCTTCTTCTTCTTTTCTCCACTTCTCTATCTCTTCTTCTTTCACTCTCAATCAAGACTACACTTAATTCTTCTCCTTTTATACCTTTAATGAGGGAGAAAAGTCCACTATGCCCTTCAATGTAATGCCTTAGCCTTTTAACCTTTAGTGATCTTCCAAAAATGCCCTTATGCATTCTTAATTCTTCAATTCATACTATACTCTAACTTAATCTTAATTATTCCATTTAATACTTCAAATTTCTATCAATCCATGCTATAAATCCTCCCAACATTGACATGCTAGTTAAACTCCAAATAAAATGATTTATCTAGCAAGACCACAAAATTTATTCAAGTCATGCTTACTAAAATAATTAAAAAAATTCAGGACCGAACATTTCTCCCCCTCTTAAAAGAATTTCGTGCTCGAAATTATTACCTGAGTCATTGAAGAGATGTGGATACTTCTCCTTCATGGCCTCTAGTTGCTCCCACGTGGCCTCTTCTACTGAATGGTTTCTCCATAGGACTTTGACCAGTTGAACCGTCTTATTCCTAAGAACCTTCTCTTTGGTGCCCAAAATCTCCACTGGAATCTCCTCATAACTCAGATCATCTCTTAACTGGACCTCATTGGTCTGAATGATTGGGATGGATCCGAACTGTACCTCCTCAACATGGAAACATGAAAAACGTCATGTATCTGAGATAATTCCTGTGGCAATGCCAATCTATAAGCTAGCAGTCCAATCCTCTCAAGAATTTCATAAGGACCCACATATCTCGAGCTCAGCTTGCCTTTCTTGCAAAACCTCATGACTCCTTTCCAAGGAGATGTTTTAAGGAAGACTTTCTCACCAATTTCATACTCCATCTCCTTTTGGTGTGCATCAGCGTAGCTCTTCATTCTATCTTGAGCTACCTTAAGCGATTGCTTATCCAAATTAACCTTGTTGACTGTCATCTGAAGCAACTCTGGCCCTATCAGTTTCCTCCCTCCTTCTTCATCCCAACATATCAGAGTTCTACACCTCCTTCCATACAATGCCTTATACAAAGCCATCTGAATGCTTGAATGGTATGAATTATTATAAGCAAATTCAACCAATGACAAATGCTCGTCCTAAGCCCCTTTAAAATCCATCATACATGCCCTGAGCATTCCCTCAAGAGGTCCGAATGGTCCTCTTAGATTGACCATCTGTCTGGGGGTGAATAGCAGTGCTAAAATTTAACTTGGTTCCTAAAGCTTCTTGCAAGCTTCCCTAGAATCTCGAAGTAAATCGAGGATCCCTGTCGGAAACTATAGAATTTGGAATCCCATGCAGTCTCACTATCTCATCAATATACTTCTTTGCTAGCACATACAAGGAATCAGTCTGTTTAATTGCCAGAAAATGAGCTGACTTTGTCAACCAATCAACAATAACCCATATGGCATCATACTTCCTACTGGTCTTAGGCAAACCCATCAGAAAGTCCATAGTCACCCTTTGCCACTTCCACTCAGGAATGGACAATGGCCTTAACTTCCTTAAAGGTGCCTGGTGTTCAGTTTTGACTTGCTAACATACTAGACACTTACTCACATATTCTGCTACATCCCTCTTCATGCCCTTCCACTAGAAATATTCTTTAAGATCTCTGTACATCCTGGTGCTACCTAGGTGCATAGCATAAGGTACATTGTGTGCCTCATCTAGTATCTCATCCTTCACCTCTTTGACATTCGGGATATAAAGTCTATTTCTAACATTCATGAGTCCATCATCCCTCACTACTACTTCAGACTTCTTGCCATTCTTAATTTCTTCTCGGAGCGTGCTCAAATCTGTATCTTGTGCCTGTAATTCCTTTACTTTCTCCTTGAGTATCGGTCTCACTCTGAAAGTAGCAACCATACACTCGGGTTCCTCCTGTTTCTAGCTTATCCTAAGCTTAGCCATCTCTTCCAATAAAGGTAGATAAACTGTCTAAACATGGGCTATTGATGACTTCTTACTTAAGGCATCAGCCACTACATTTGCCCTTCTTGGATGATACTCAATTAACAAATCATAATCCTTAATTAGCTCTAACCATCTTCTCTATCTCAAATTTAGTTCTTTCTGACTCAACAAATACTTGAGATTTTTATGATCCATAAAAATCTTCGTCTGAACTCCATACAGATAATGTCTCTAAATCTTAAAGGCAAAAATCACTGCTGCCAATTCCAAATCATGAGTCGGATAATTCAACTCATAAGGCTTCAGTTGCCTTGAAGCATAAGCTATCATCTTGTCTCCCTGCATCAACACATAACCTAAACCCTTTCTTGAGGCATCACTGTACACTGTATAGCCCTCATCTCTGCCGTTTGTGAGTTCATGCTTAGCTCCCTATGAGTAGTCACAGGTGTGAGCTGAATAGAAGTTACCTCTCCATGGTAACTTTTTCTTCACTCACCACCCATTTCATGATAGCCTCAATATGGCTTGTAAATATTAGTTGTGTAGTTTTGGGTGTACACGGGTGACGGGTTTACTGCCTAGGTGGAGAAGTGTATAGGCTATTACCAGGCCATTTCCCTGGTAATCTCCTATGCAATATTCTCCTTCGCCTATCTTCTCTTACTTTTTGTTATCTTCTCCCTCTGCCTGTATACTTGGGTTGGGGTTGAAGGTTCAGTAGTTTTTTTTTCTTTTTCTTGATGTACTCCAGGCACCTGCGGGATCCACATTTTGAGGCAAGGGTATGCCCTGCCGTCTCTGTATACACTGTTTGGGTATAATACATTTACATTTTTACCCAAAAAAAAACTAGAGCACTTGTTAATTTTCTCTTGAGCTCTTCAAAGCTTTTCTGACATTCCTCACTTCAGATAAATTTCTGATTCTTCCTCAATAGCTTGGTCATCGGTGCAAGTATCATAGAAAATCCTTCAACGAATCTCCTATAATATCCTGCCAGACCCAGAAAACTCCTCACTTCTGCCACTGTCTTTGGTGCACACCAATTCACCACTGCTTTAACCTTCCTCGGGCAACATGTACCCCATCTTTAACAGTTCCTTAAGTTCCTTCAGTTCTGTTGGAGCCATTCTATATGGAGGTATAGAAATAGGTGCAGTTATGGGAATCAAGTCGATGGCAAACTCGATTTCCCTCACCGATGGCAAACCAGGTAAGTCCTCCTGGAACACATCAGGAAATTCCCTTATAATCGGAAAATCCTCTAGCCTCCTTTCATTCACATCAGCCTCCATAACATGTGCCAAGAAGGCTTCACACCCTTTTCTCATCATCCTGTTAGCTAACAGACCTGAGATAATTCTTGGCGATGGTACTCTCCTGTGTCCTCTGAAAGATAATTCTTGGCGATGGTACTCTCCTGTCTCCTCTGAAAATCTCCCTCTCTCCATTTCCCAGATTAAATTCCACCTCCTTAAGGCCACAATCTAACTTCGCCTGATACTTCTCCATGACATCCATTCCAAGTATAAAATCTAAGCCTTTTAGGTCTAGAGTTAGTAAGTCCACTACTAGTCTAGCACCATCAATGAAGAGTTCACAGCCCTTATACACTTGACTGATTATCACATTCCACTAACACATTCTTATGGTGGATCGTAACTCTTGTCACATTAATCAAACAACCACTTTGTTCCAATTTCATCTTCTTAAGAGTGGACCATATTCAGGTTTGGGGGGAGGATCGGTGGGTGGTGTTTCATGCTACACACTAGGTGCCTCAGAATCAGGAGCAGAGTTTGTTCTCGTATCTTATGGGACATAGGATTCATCCTTGCTCCCTTGGCGAGAGCAAGATCGAGTCATAACTCCTCGAGTTCTCTTTTGAGGCGGTATAATCACTCTATGAATATAAAACCATTGAAAAATTCGTGCAAAACAATTTCAAAGTATGCAAAACAATTCAAATCGTGTAAAATAATTTCAAATCTTGTAAAACAATTTCAAATCATGTGAAACAATTCAAAACAATGCAAGCTATTCATTTAAAATGATGCATATTCATTTCATGTCCTAAACTACCCATTTCATGCCTAAACCTATACGCACACCTAGACCTAAAACTAGATGCTCTAATACCACAACATGTTGGACCCTGTTTTCGGAGCCCAACATCGAACATGAGATCGTGAAGCTTGAGCGTGGAGGAGGGCTTAAAAATTTGACAATTGAAAGAAACTCCGTCGGAAGCAAAGGCAGGCTTCGCTGCGGCATAAATGTATCTTCGCCGTGGTGAACTTATCGGGTCAATTTTGCCAAGTCGTCACGTGAATTACACCGCGGCGAACTCTTGGCTTTGCCACGGTGAAAACCTTTGAAGTAGAAATCTGAACCCAAAGCTACCAAGTGACCTATCTTACTAGAATGCAAACTTAAAATCTTTTAACCACATTCATTTATACAACTCAAAAAATAAACGGATAAGAATCTAACCATAACTAAATTCTCAAAATCTTAATCTCATTTCCAAAATTGAATAATTTGCAAAAAAATAATAAAAATCATATACAAAACCAACTATATTTCATTAACAAGAGAAGTAAAAGTTTTACAATGCTTTAGTGGGCATTTCGAGCCCCCTTACACATAATCCCAAATACAGAGTTTATAAAAACTAAAATTGCTCAAAATGCGACTAAAGCATTGTTTTACATAATCTAACTTCAAAAAAACAAATAAAACAAAATATGCAGATTGGAGTGATGCCTTGACTCTTGACTCGATCACTCGATAACTTGTTCATCGTCTAAAGATGGGAAGGAAGATGGAGGTGGTGAGCTTAAAGCTCGTGGGTAACAATTTTATAATCTAGAAATAAGCTAAAATATTTTCAAAAACTCATTACCATTATGCATTTTAGAAACCTTAATAATTTCGCATGTAAAATCACCAAACACTTATTTCTCAAAATTCTTATTTTATCAAAGAGTTCATAAGCAATTATAAGTCATGTATGCATCAAACTTGCTAACACATAAGCACATCAAAATGGTTTAGGTGGATCCAAAATAGAACGTACTACACATTTCCCATAAGGGTCCTGTGTAGTCGTGAATAAAACATACTATTGCAATTCCACTTAATGGTCTTGCGTAGCCGTGAACTTATGGGAGTCCATGAAGGATCTCTATGCCACTAACGAGTAGGCGGGAGAAGCCTTTTGTCAAAGTGCACTTGACTTAACTTAGGGGACTACCACAAACCCACATAATCATGCATTT
Source organism: Erythroxylum suave (assembly GCA_027563595.1). Classification (NCBI taxonomy): domain Eukaryota; kingdom Viridiplantae; phylum Streptophyta; class Magnoliopsida; order Malpighiales; family Erythroxylaceae; genus Erythroxylum; species Erythroxylum suave. The sequence continues at coordinate 8,445 of JAOSBN010112136.1, forward strand.
CACAACCTGTAAACTTATGGCCTCAACGACATTTTTCCAAAACTTGATTTCATAATCATAATATCATTTCAAAAATCAATATACTTTCAAAAGTCAATTTCATCATTCATTTCATAAGCAAATAACACAATTCTTATTCAAACATGTGGCACATTATCAAAGCATTCACGAAGCCTTAACGGCACATTTATAACACAATTGAAAACATTTTAAAACTTTCTTGGTTTGGAAGAAAACTTTAGGAGCTTATTACTTAATTATAAAAGTGTAACCCACCTTGAAATCCTTGCTTATAAACTTGCTTAGGGATGTCCTTCCTCTAGCTCCTCTTGCCTCTCTTGATCACCTTCTTTATTTCCTTAAACAATAACCAAAAATTCTATTAAATTTAGTTTAGAAATTGGAAAGTGACACCTCAACAATTTAAACTACTTCTCATGCTGAAACAAAATTCTACATTCAACTTCCATCAGAAATTTAAATCCTTATAGTCTTAATTTAGACTTTTTTCCTTAATAAAATATGTATCCTATGTCTCTAGTTTATAACAAATCAAAAATCATCTCATTTGGATAACTACGCCAAAAGTTATGCCCAAAATACCAAAACATGTTCGTTGCTGGAAAATTCGCCGCAGCAAAAACCAAGTTCGTTGCGGCGAAATTGTTTGAGTTCGCCGCGGCAAAACCAAGTTTGCCGTAGCCAAAATGCCCAGAAATCAAATCTTAGAACATGCTTTGTGTCACTGTGGTGAAAATGTCCAGAAACCCATTCCGAGAACGTGTTTTGGGACATTTTCCATCTTCTCACTTCCCACCTTTCACATATAACCTATCTTATCACTAACCCATCTTTTCTACTTCATTTTCCACACAATTCCAATCCAATATCATTCAAAAAAATTCATAATCTAGTTTTGATCATTAATCACACATGACATTTACATAAGCCATTCATCACAACTTCCTATACATATTCACTTCTAACCAACCCTAAATATGCATCATCTAACGATCAAGAAGATTTAATACTCATACTTGTTTTGACCTCAAAATCTTTAAGCTGTTCAAGAATTTCCAAACCCTATCTTCTTCTTCTTCTTTTCTCCACTTCTCTCTTTCTCTTCTTCTTTCACTCTCAATCAAGGCTACACTTAATTCTTCTCCTTCTATACCTTTAATGAGGGAGCAAAGTCCACTATGCCCTTACATGTAATGTCTTAGCCTTTTAACCTTTAGTGATCTTCTAAAAAATGCCCTTATGCATTCTTAATTCTTCAATTTAACTTACACCATACTATACTCTAACTTAATCTTAATTCTTCCATTTAATACTTCAAATTTCTATCAATCCATGCTATAAATCCTCCCAACATTGACATGCTAATTAAACTCCAAATAAAATGATTTATCTAGTAAGACCACAAAATTTATTCAAATTATGCTTACTAAAATAATTAAAAAAATTCATGACCCAGCACTAAATCTGAGGTTTCAACTGTAAAACTCGAACCTCTTGCAACCCTTGTGTTCATTCCAGAGCACGATTTCAAAAATAGAAAAGAAAAAACATAAACAAAAATTAAACTAACTAAATGCCTTAAACTATAGAACTAAACTAGTCGCCTTCCCAGCAACAACACCAAAAACTTAATAGCAGGTTTTCGATATGAAAAAGTTTTAATATTTTAACCTTGATATTCTGCAGGTGCATGGGTCGTTCGCGTAGTAACTAAAGTGTCGATCCTACGAGGAGGGTTAATCTAATCCTAAAATCTAAGGCCAACACAATTCACAATAATATAAAAGTAACAAAGCTAAAGAAAGAAATTAATCCAATCACGCAATTCAAATTCAATGATCAATTATGAAAATAATTACAAAGTAGCAGTTGCAACAACTAATCAAGAATCAACCTAAATATATGCCAATTAAGAGAAAGGGCAATTTTATCTATCTTTAACGATAACCTAATTGATTATGAACGACTGGATTACTAGTTCTAGACGGTCCTAGGGTTAATTACCCTCTCTCAAGTTATAACCATTAACCCTAGTTTATAAGCCCCAATTAGATTATGGGAATTACATTCTCTTGATTAGCAACTTATCCAAAGCCCTAATTAGATCTGAAGTTGTCAAAAAACTAGTGGGAATCTGATCGCGGCCTTGTCGATTCGACCTTATGATTGATCCTTGGAAACCGGTCAAAAATAATAATTCCAAAGATTGCAATACAGGATGCAACCTCGGGTCGTCTCACTTAAT
>JAOSBN010112177.1:0-10708 GCA_027563595.1 Erythroxylum suave
ATGAGAAATGTCACTTCATGGTGGATCAAGGTTTGATTTTAGGTCATATTGTCTCATCTAAAGGTATTGAGGTTGATCAAGCTAAAATTGATTTGATTAAATCCTTACTGTATCCTACTAGTATACGGGAAATTTGTTCTTTTCTTGGCCATACAGGTTTTTACAGACGATTTATTAAGGATTTCTTAAAGATCACTCAACCACTTTGCAAACTTTTGCAAAAAGATGTATCTTTTAAGTTTGACGAAGAGTGTAAGGAAGCTTTTGACAAGGTGAAAGAGGAGCCGATTTCTGCACCAATAGTTCAACCACTAAATTGGAATTATCCTTTCGAGATCATATATGATGCGAGTAATTATGCCCTTGGGGCTGTCCTTGGATAGCGTATTCAGAAGAATCCTCATGTCATATACTATGCCTCGAGGACATTGGAAAATGCACAATGCAACAACTCCACCACAGAGAAAGAACTTTTGGTGATTGTTTTTGCTTTGGAGAAATTCAGGTCATACTTGTTGGGAACTAAAGTGATAGTTTTCTCTGACAATGCAGCCTTGAAATACTTAAGTAAAAGGAGTCAAAGCCTCACTTGATTCGTTGGATCCTTTTACTTTAAGAGTTCGATGTGGAAATAAGGGATAAAAAGGGGTTTGAGAATCTAGTGGCTGATCATCTCAGCCAGCTGATATTGAATGAGAAATTGTCACCATTGGACGATGATTTTCCAGATGAGCAACTTCTTGGCTTACAAAGAATTACTCCATGGTATGCTGATATAGTGAATTATTTAGTTGCTGGTACATTGCCAGACAATCTAACCAAAGGTGAGATAGAGAAGATCAAGAGGGATGCCAAATACTACGTGTAGGATGATCCTTACTTGTGGAAGTTTTGGTCTAACCATATTATTAGAAGGTGTGTAATGGAAGTGGAAAGTCCATCCATACTGAAGTTCTGCCATTCTACAGCATGTGGAGGACATTTTGGTCCTCAAAGTATAGCTTGCAAAGTGCTGAAGTGTGGTCTATTCTGGCCGTCGTTGTTCAAAGATTCATACAAGTTTTGTAAATCTTGTGCCAATTGTCAGAAAACAAGTAGCTTGGGTCGTAGGGATCAAATGCCTCTTACTTATATTTTGGTATGTGAGATATTCGACATGTGGGATATTGATTTCATGGGATCGTTTCCATCATCTTTCAGAAACACGTACATATTGCTGACAGTGGATTATGTTTCCAAGTGGGTGGAAGCTAAAGCCACCCAGACTGATGATGCTAAGTCAGTGGTGAATTTTGTGAAGAGTCACATTTTTGCAAGGTTTGAGATTCCGAAGGCAATTATTAGTGATCGAGGTACTCACTTCTGCAATAAGGTTATGGGAAGTCTCCTCAAGAAATATGGTGTTACACATCATATCTCCATAGCTTACCATCCACAAATGAGTGGACAAGCTGAAATTTCAAATAGAGAAGTGAAGTCTACACTTGAGAAGACTATGAATCCTAACAGAAAGGATTGTAGTACTAAGCTAGAGGATGCTTTATGGGCTTACCAAACAGTGTATAAGACTCCGATTGGGACGTCACCATATTGCTTAGTATACGGCAAACCATGTCATTTTCCAGTTGAAATAGAACATCGAGCATTCTGGGCAATTGAGCAATGAAACATGAAGTTGGAAGAAGCTGGAGAGAAAAGGAAATTGCAATTGCAAGAGCTGGAAGAAATTCGAAATGAGGCCTATGAAAGTGCAAAAATCTACAAAGAGAAGACCAAAGCCTTCTATGATGGAATGATATCTAGGAAAAATTTTAAAATTGGTCAAAAAGTTTTACTTTTCAGTTCTAAATTAAAGTTATTTCCTGATAAATTAAGGTCCTGATGGATAGGCCCTTTTGTTGTTGCTAATGTTCATGCTCATGGTGCAGTAGAGATATAAAGTCTTGAAATCGACAAAATTTTCAAGGTCAATGGGCGTCGATTGAAACCATTCTATGAAAGCTTTGGGACCGCTAGGACAGAAAATATGGAACTTGAAGAGCCGAACGAGTCTGTCTAGCGACTCAGAAACATCGAGCCTAGGATGTTAAACAAGGCGCTCTCTGAAAGGCAACCCAGATAGACTTGCCCAAGCCTAACTTTATCGCTTTATTCTGTTTTAATTTTTAGTTTTGAGTATTATTATTTCAAATAGTGTCATCTTCCTCCTTGTGATCTGTAAATTTTTGGAAAAGGGTGAGCTTTGAAGGTTAAAGAAGGTCTTTCATGGTGGCAAAAGTTTTTACCGTGTAAAAAGCAAATAAACCAAAAAGAGGGGTTTTGTGTTTGTTTTTTCTTTATTATTGTGGAGTCTTTATTTACAAAGGGCAAAGAGGGTCTTGCGTTGGCTTTTATTTTTACTCACATGCTAACTCAATTTACTTTTTACAGCAGGGTAAAAATAGCCATCTTCTCCCCCTAAGGTTCACAACCAGCGACACCTCCTCCCACTCACCAAACTGCAGCCCCTTTCACTCACCAGCGTGTCCACCTTCTCTCACCCACCAACGCCTCCACCATGTCCATAAACCATGACCGAAAACCTCCTGAAATCCTCCACAATCAACGTCTCACTCCCTCACCAGCGCTACCTCCTCTGAACCCTCCACCACGACTGCCCGACCTTCATCGCCACCCTTCCACACTGTTGCTCCCGTTAAGAATCTGACCCACCTCTGATTTTCGTCTAAGGGCATTAAGGTTCGTGTTTTCCCTTACTGATTCTCCTCACCAGGTTAATCTTCAACTAATTCCCTTGATTCCTCTTTCCGATTTTTTGTGGGCAATATTTTTTGTATTTCCCTAATTTTGAGCATAAATTGAATGATGGGTATTTGCTCTATAGGTCTAATTGAGATAGACGTGGTTATTCGTGCAAAATTTTAGAGTTATTTTGTTGAACCCATATTGCATTGCTGGAATTAGGTATTTGGGCATGTTAATTTAGGCATTCTAGCATTCTTTAAGTTTTTGTAGATAAAGACTTCTCAAGATTGATATTGCCCCTATGATTAGTTAGTTTTATTTGAAAAGTTGGCTTGTTTGGCTTGTGTTTGGCATTTGATTTTCTGTAGGCAACTTTCTGTGCTTCAATTGTAATAGAATTGTGCTTGCCTAATTCATTATATGCTGTTGGAATTGGTTGGAGTATTAATTTGATAATGTTGCTACGATTGTTGGTTGATATTGTCGTTTGTCTAATTCTTGTGACTGACACTTTGGGCAGTTGAAAATCCCGATTACTTGACATTGCATGTTTTGCTGGTGTTGTTGGAAGGCACATTGTTTTGCTACTCTTTACTTTCTGCAGGTAACCACACTTGATTTCCACTCATGGTTCGAACCAGAACTACCCCCAACCCACCACCTATGAAACTATAGCCTATAGACAGCCACCACAGACCAAGAACGTCAAGCGGAAGAGGAAGCAGCCACCTATTGCTGCTGCTACAACCACAAACACGACCTAACCATCAACCACCTCTTCACCACACACCAATTCCCCATTACCTCCACTTATAACCTCTGCTGCCCCAGTACCATCACCGCAACAACAACCCAAACCAGACATGGAAACTTCTCCCATAGACATACCAACAACCTCACGGCCATACACCAGACAAATGAAAAGGGGAGCGACAAAACCACCACCACCACCTTCAACTTCGAGAGCTGAAAGCGTCGACGAAGAGGAATCTCCTCTCGTAGAAGACATGTCATCCGAACATGCCCAGCAGGAGAATGCTGAAGAGGACGAACTGAAAGAAATTTTTCAGACCGACGACGAAGAGGAGCAAGATGTTGAAGAGCCAGCCAATAAGAAGCAAAGAAGATCGAGAATAGACAAGGAAAAAAGCGTCTATCCACCTGCTACGGAGGCACTTCATAGACATCTGAAGTTCACCGACTGTGAACACAAGTAAAGGTACGCTTTCTACCAAAGTTGTCCTCTAGCTCCTGCCAAGTTTTTTCATATTTTAACCTTGAAAAAATTGAATTTCCATGTTGAATTTGAAGAGTTGGTTGCAAACATAGGTTGGCAGGAATATTTTTCTTTACGTTTACCCTCTTACATTGAGCTTACTAGGGAGTTTTATACTACTTTTAAGTTTGAGCATAATAAAAAGAATTTCAGCATTTCAACTCCATCTAGCATTTACTTTAGATTGTTGGGCCGCATGCATCATTACTCAGTAAATGATTTGAACATAGCCCTAGGACTTGTTAATAGGGCGAGTGTCTTAAGTTCTGCATATATAAATGCATTGTGTGATTACCCTGTCAAATTCAAGCCCACACACGCATACATCAAACTCACTGGATTGCCAGACGAAGAATTTGAACCTAATAAGTCTAAAGCTAACTTGATTCAAAGCGGGGTCTTGCGCTACATCCATAGGCTCATAGCAAGTTCTCTCTTTAGACGCAATAATGACCCTAATGTCATTAGTAAGGCTGAGTTGTTCATCTTGTGAAGCATGGTAGAAAAGAAAAGGGTAAACTTAGGTTATTGAGTAGCCACTCAATTCCAAAAGAACATATCAAATGGTAGGTAAATGTCTTTAGGTTTCATTGTCACTAAAATTGCATTACATGAATGACTCATTGCTCTGGACAACAACTTGCATCTAGCATGTAAAATGCCTTTCCTTAATATAGCTTCTTTGACTGCCATGCGCTTAATTTGCCATGAGGAACGCGGTGCTATTTCTCTTATGCCTGCAAGTGAGTTAGCTCCACGTCCGACGAAGGATGGAAGGAAGAGAGCAGCCACTGCCACCACTACTACTTCCCCCACTTCAACACCTTTCGCACCTCCTTCTGCTGTATTTCAAGACATAGAAGCTCGGTTACAGCTTCTTGAACAACAAAATGTAGCATTGCAGACCATTCTGCAACAAAATAGTGAGACATTACAGCAACATGGTGCGGTTGTAAGACAAAATAATCAGCTAATTAAGATAATGATGAAATAGATGGGCTGGGATGGCTTCCTCCCTCCCTCTTTTTGAGATGATCGGGTAGTACTTCATAACTCTCTCTCTTTAATTTTACTTGTTAGTGACCCTCCCTTTGATTGATTGTGTTGTTCCACATTGAGGACAATGTGAGGAGTAAGTGTGGGGAGGTGTCCGATATTAGGAGTGTTTGACTAGCTGCTACTATGTTACTTGTTGGATTGTTATGCTCCGAAGTCCAATATTCCCAAGTTTTTACGCTTGTAGTTATGGCATTTGATAAGATTTTTGTGTGTTTCTGCTGCTGCCATGTGTTTAATTCCTAGTATAAAACTTGACTTTTGAAAATGTGATCTTTGAGTTAGGAAGTTTAGATACTTATCCCATGATATTTTGAGTAAAATTTTTGCAATTTTGATGATATAAACTAATTTTAAGATTACTCAATGGGATTTATTGTGTCTTTAAACATGATTTGAAACTCTTAGGAAGTCTAGATAGGAGGACTTTGCTATTATTACTTGGTTTGACTGTTGTGAGAACCGTAGATGATAAGACTTAGTGAGCGGAAACTATAACTTGAAATTGACGGTCATTGCACTCATGAGTCTTAATTTAAATTGTTTACAATTTGAATTCACAAAATGATTTTCAAAACTTAGTTTCTTTCGATAGGTGTTTTTGAGAGCAACTTTCGAAGCTAAAATTTAGGATAGCTTCCAAACATTAGAACTCTTTTCTAGGTTCCCTTGAGGCGAAATCCTAGACAAGTCTCAACCTTGGACATGATTTAGGCATTCTTTGGCCGATTCATTAATCCTCTTATGTTTTTCCCACCTTTACATTATCGTTCTCTCACCCCCTTCTAGTCTACGAAGTATGCTAAAGCAATACAACCATATACACCAAAAGCCTTTTTCCTACCACCCTTTTTGTGAGAAAATAGTCTTCTCAATTATTTGTTGAGCACATGCACATGTTAATAGTTAGGAGTTGACGTAATTTCATTTTGTATAATGTCTTTAATTAGAGTCTAGTTCTTAGTTTTTGGGAATAAATGGTCCTTGGGACTTATATGTTCAAATTTTTATTGGGTTTGAGGTTGGTTGTAAATAGTTATGTGATGTTCTAGTTTTCCCTAAAAGGTTCAAAAAAAAAGGGAAAAAAAGAAAAAATAATTGAAAGAAAAATTAGAAACGAAAACAGAAACAAAAAAAAAAAGAAAAGAAAGAAAAAAAGGTGGAAAAGTGCAAGGAATGTTCAAAGTTTATTGTTAGTGTTTTCATTTTGAGTCAAATTTGGTGTCATTTAGGTATTAAGGGCAGTTAGGTCATGCATTGCTCTATTGAGGTTGTTCAATGAAGACTTATTTTCTTGTATTTCTTTATCCTTACATTATCCTGTCTTTTGTAACCATTACCCTAGCCTAACCCAAGTAAAGACCTTTCCATCCTTTGTTGAGACTTGACCTACATTAGTGGAGAGGGAATTTAGAAGAGAGCATATGGTTGTTCACTATTTTTTTTATTGAAGCTATGAAAATGTTTTTACACGCTTTGTTAATTGCTCGATGAAATACCTTTTGATTCAAACTTCGAAGGTGTGCATGCGTGTTTTACGAATTCTTAGTGTAACCTTTTTCGATTGAGTTCATGATGACGGAATGATATCGATGGTTTAGGTTCCAATTGCGATGTTGAGTTGTCTGCAGTTTTTACATATGTTAGATTGGGTTTCACGGTGAAGTTGTGGTCTCCTAAATAGATTGATTTTGAGTTTTGAGTCATGCTTGACGACAAGCATGGGATAAGTGTGGGGAAATTTGACAGCTTGCAAATTCAACATGTTTTTGGTCCCTAATCCTTTGCTGATTTGAAGTTTATTGTGCTTAAATATGAGATTCTACTTAGATTTTCTTACTTTGGTTAGGTGTAGTTGGATTCGATGAAAAGGGAGCATTTGGAGCATATTTGAGGAGTGTTTGGAGCATAGGAGCTGAAGCTGAAGATTTCTGGATGATTTTGGTGCCATCAAGAGTTACCCTTGGGCAAGACTAATAGCAGAGTAGGAGATGACAGGATGAAATTACGTGGATAGCTTGACCCACATTTTTATCCGACGTTTTAAGTTAATTTAACAGCTTAAGAGGAGAAAAACATTATTTTGATTGGTGATTTTGTGGGCCTTAGTTTTTATTAGTATATAAGTGAAAATTAGGTTTTAGGAAGGCACGTTATTTTCCATACTCTTTTGCCTCCGAGAGCAGTTTTGGTTTTTGATATATTCTTTCCTTTTGCCTTCGATAGCAGTTTTTGTTTTTGATACTCTTTTCAGAACCTTATGTGTTTGTTGATAGCCATGCATGGCTAACTCTTTTATTCAGTCAAGGGATAATTCAAGGTTGAAGTTTATATGGTTGTGAGATCTTAACATGCTTTAATTTACTCATTGATTTACATTGCATTTATGTCTTTTATGTGATTTATTGGGATAATCTATCCGTAGTAAATTACTGTTATTTGTTCAAATAGGGCCCGTTGTTCATCTAATAGGAATTTACAATCAACTAGGTTAAATTTGTAATTGTTTAGCCGAATTGATGCAAGTGGCAATTGGTATAACTTGATTGTGTAAAAGCCTTTGGGTTATATTAAGTGAAGACATAATCTAGTTTAAACGAATTCTTGTAGTCTTTGTTGATTAAGGCAAGGTCTTACTAGTTTTTAATGTTGTTAACAGGTTAAATCCTTCTTCGTACTTAGGGTTATTTGTTAATTAGGGGTTATTATTAGATCGTATCTTGGTAACCTAATAATACGGTAAGATTGGATGGGAGGATGTTCCTTTTGGCTATAACTTGTCTGCAATGTTAAATTGAATAGTTATCCTAAAGTCGATGATCAATCCATATGAACTTCATATCGCGAATTACCTTTGACTAGGTTTGCTTTCCATTGATTTCGAATTTTAATTATTATTGCTGTCTTGATTTCGTTTTTAATCGTTAATACTAAAAATCCCCAATTCTCACTTTGTTTTTCAATTTACAGTTTCAGTTCTGGTTAGCCTTGGGTAAGGCTAGTCCCTAGGGTTCAACCCTTCTCACCCTATTTACAGTATTCTCGTTTTTTTTTCGTTAGGAAGAGCAAGTCTTTTATTTTTGTTGGTTTCGACACCCATCGTAAGCATAATCGAAATTTAGAGCCTGAATAACCTTTGCTGGTAATATAACCATTGAACAATTTGGTAAGATCAGCAACCAAGAACGTTAATTTTCATGTCGCGTGCAACACCTAAGCAATGATCTAACGTGCTATTCAAATGACGGAAACTCTATTCTTTACCTTGTTTCTTCTTGCCATCCGGTGGATTGCCATATCTATGAGGTAAAAACACCCCAGAACTAGTGCTCTTTTCATACTCTCACCTATTTTTGTACCCAGAACTGTGGTCTTGGTACTTAATCTTTTTTTAGACAAATAATTGTCAGGGCTAATCCTAATCGAAATTATCAAACTATTTGTTTCCATTATATAGGTCAAGGATAGAAAGAAAAATTACAAAACAGAAAATAAAAAAAAATATACAAATGCAATTATATACATTGACTTTACTGATATCTGCAGTCTGCTAACATGTATACAAGTTTTAATCTATTTGTTTAATATTCAAATTGAAACAAAAGAGAATATGTCTGTATAGTTTTATCATGCCAAATGAGATGGATGTGAATCCAATGTCGTTTGAATTTTCATATCTAAAAGGAATCAAATAACAAGAGAGCTAAAGAAAAGGAATCAAATAATATTTTCCTTAAGAATTGCAAAGTCAGCCAGACAAAACAAAGGTCGGCAAATAATATCCTTAGAATTTGATGATGATGATGAGCACTATTTACAAGAAGAGGTTATATATTTGATAAAAGTTCACTCTATAAAGTAGCTTTCTATGCAAAAAGCAAAGGTTGTGCATAAAAAGAAAAGCATGAAGACGAACATCATTCCCAACCAAAAAGCAAAGTATAATAGACAAATAAAATGAGGACGTGAAATAGATTGCTAGTTTCTTAATTCAAAAGTTATAAGTGAAGATTAACATAATCAAATACATTAACCTTACATAACATAATAAGAATCCATCTAATGCTTTTGAGAGATGTGTTTAGCTTTTAACAGACATGTGAAAGATGTGAATAGTATTCAAATTTCATACTATCCGCAAATTGCCTCATCTTAACTCTAGATAACTCAACTTTCCATAAAAATTGAATTTGCTTACATTCTTAAAAGCAAGGTGGCCCAAACTCAAGCAATTGAAAAGGATAACCAAGACTATTTGAACCATCAATTGTTAAAGTGAAATAGATAGAAGATACCTTTAGTTCAAATGAGAGAAGGATATTCACCTTTAACGTGATGCTTGTATGACCAAGACATAGACAACTTTGACATGCTCCAAACAGATAACTAAAATTGTGGACCCATAGATGCAGAAACAAGATACTTGGAGCATAGAAGGAGAATCCAAAAGAAGCAAAAACAACTGAAGCGGTAGAGAAGAAAACGATGTAGTAGCTAGAAAACAAAAATAAAATGTACAATCAAAAGACAAAACCAAGATGCTGGATAACGCAACAGGCGCAGAAGCAAAAGAGAGGAGTAAAACACGCGGCATAACAGAAATCTCTCTCCCAACGTCTTTATACACATGAAAATCTATTTTGAAACTTTATAGAAATATCATAAGCAATATCATTACTGGCATCTAAGTCATCCGATTTGATGATCTATCTTCACCTAACCATCCAAAACTCTGTGTTTAATTGACCCAACAAAAAACTACAGAGCATACAGCCGATTGAATTAAGTTCAATTGAAACGGAAAACTTAGGGCACAGACATGAAAAACTTAGCGATATGATCAATGCAAAAGTCCAAACAACAATTTGTAGAAGAAGCAAACAAAAAATAAGACAAATACGAGAGAGAGAAAGAGATATCTGTAGATAATGGTAAAGAGTTTATTGTTCATGGTTAGAAAGAGAGAGAGAGAGAGTTTTTTGAGATAGTGGAGTGGAGCGTAGCAGAGAAGAGGAGTAATTAAACGTTATTTTGAGTAACACATACTAACTTAAGACTTTCGTCTATGGACTTTCACTTCTGGCTCAAGTCCAAGTGTTATGTGTATGCTCGATGAAAACCAGTAAATCCAGCAAAGTTTTAATTGACCTCTTGCTGGTTTTTTAAATGAAAATAACTATATTTATCGAAATTTAATGATGAAAATTTCTAACAATTATTAAAATAATAAAATTTAAAAATATATAATAATATGTCACTTTACATCCTACAAAAGCTGAGGGTAATTTCAGTCTAAGGAATCACTTATATGATTTCAATGTTTGTGTGGCTCAACTTGGCATCCTTGATCTTAAGTCTCAAGGCCAATTCTACACTTGGAGTAATAAGCAAATGGGCAAATGGGCTCTAAGGAAAAAGCTGAATAGGGATATGGTAAACAATAAGTGGATTACACTGTTCCCCAACTATGTTACATCATTTTTATTAAAATAAAATATTACACTTATAAGAAATAAAACTGGACTAGGATCCCTTATAACCATGCAATTTCAGCAATCATTTTGAAGTCCTCATGTGCAGTGTCTTTTGTATTTATAACCTTATGATAGCCTCATGTGCAAATGTCTTTTG
>JAOSBN010112198.1:0-40218 GCA_027563595.1 Erythroxylum suave
AGAAATATGGTTTCTCCAACTCACCTCAAAAGAAGGTGTGAACTACCTTGCCTTCAAAAATTCTCAGTACGAGCTCCTTGATTCCTAACTTTTGAGCCTTTATATATAAAAAGACATACCTATTAATTCACTTATCCGGTGAACATAGGTTCCAGTTCCAATACACAAAAGCATAAAAAACATCACATATATAAATCAAATCTTGTCAGAAAAACAATTATTAGGGTAATTACTACCTAAACATAATTTTTTTTAATAGTTATACACTACCATATAAGTGTATAAAACATAATATCATTTTCTTTAAGCTATAGTATTCGACCATTAAGCTTTTCACATGGTTACTTCCTTACCATTCACATTAGCTTCTCTTTTGCATTTTCAAAGGCATTTAATGCCTTTAACCTAATACTTGCCCATTTCGAAACATGCTTATGCACATCTTTATCCATGCACATTAGGCCATTACTCATCAATCTAAGCAACAATTCAAGTTTACTCTAAGTCAATAAGAAAGCCTCTTTCCAATGCACACCATCAAAATCCTTAAATCCTAAGCCAAGTTCACTTACGCATTTTATCAAACATCTCATGTGCATAAATTTCAAGTCACATTTTCAAGACTTTATCATGATAATTCATGCTCTTATCATGTCATATAGTAGCACTTCGACTCAACGACACATTTCACCACTCCATTCAAATCAATTCCCTTCATTTAAGCTACATTTATCAATTGCAAAACTCATTACATTAATCCACTTCTTCTTCATCATTTCGGCCCAATCTTAACCAACATACATCTTCTTTATTCTTCATCATTAATTCACATTATACATGCATAATTAACACCATAGAATTCATTTAAATCATCAATTTCAAAGGATATCCAAAAATTTACAACTTTAACCAAAAAGGGGGCATTTTCAGTTTTGACTTAAAGAACCCTCTCTATGACACATTTCATTCACCTAAACCATGATTCATGCATATTCAAGCATGTAGAACAACATATCTTAACACCAAACTGAAAATCCTAATGTAGAGAGAGATGAGACAAAATTTACTTGTACTTTCCTTTTGTAATATCTTCAAATACTTTGAGAATTTCTCAAATATGATGGTATATTTGAGTTCCTTGACCCCAAATTAGCTTAGAACACCTTGGTTTGAGTTGAAGAATCAAAAAAATTGGTGAAATTGAGTGACGGCCGAAACTTCCACATCTCCTCCTCTTTTCTCCTTTCTTTTAATTAAAACTAAGTGTTTTAGTGCCAAATAAAGGGGTTGCATGGCCACACTCATGAAGAAGGGTATAGAATTTGACTCTTCTTTGACCAAACATGATGAATTTACCTTATTACCCTTAGTTATGTGGAATTACCATTATACCCTCCAAACTTTTCCTAATTTGCAATTAAGCCCCAAATTTGAGAATGACCAAAACTTTTATTTTCATTTTAGTCCTAGGACTTTTGAAAATTATAACGAAATCCCTTAACTTTATAAAATTACATACTGGTCCTCCAAGAATTGAAAATTTTCATTTAAGTCCTTTAACTTTTAACAATTTGCAAATAGGCCTTTATGTGCATCAACTTTTCCAGTTAAGCTTTCTAAGTGTCCAATAAGTCTATAAATCATGTATAATCACCTCTAAGGCATTAGAACACATTTAATTCGATCACAGGTCATATCCATCCAATGGACTTGGTTTTTCACACTTAAAAGCTTATATGTCAGAAATCTCCAAGATTTCACATACCGATGAACTCTAAGTTCATGTAAGGGCATGTAACATTTTATATCACTAGCATACGTACCAAAAGGATTCAAATACATCTTTGAACTCATTATAACCATATATATATTAATATACAATAATATCTCCAAATATAGCACAATACAAAAAGCTCTGAGAGTCTGGTGTTACAACTACACTAGCTAAAGCAAAAGTAAACTGGAAGGATCTAGGTTTGCCTAAAATTGAAGAAAGGTTAAAGATAATCCCTATTGGAATAATGAACTAGAATCAATTTAGTAAAAGGATATCGTCCTCAAGAATAAAAGTCTTTATATGCAAAATGGATCCATGCATACTATATTAAAACCAAAAACTTATGGATCATAAATGCAAAGCCACTACTTCGTGAACCATGTTGCATATATTCAAGTTATAGGAAAAGACCATGCCTTGTATTTCAAAGCTAATCGGTGAGTGGAACTCTACCTCTTTTTAGTATGACAATTGGGGAGATCCAAGGCCCTTGATCAATTCTCCCCACTTATCTAATACGAGGAACGTCATTTCAGATAATGCAACTGTGCAAGAGGCAATTAAAACATATCAATATATCTAGCTATTTTTAACCTCAATATATAGTTAACCGTAAATGGAGAAAAACTCCAGCAAATAGAAAATAGAATCATCAGGCACCTTCATCAACTCTTCTTATAGAGATTTCATTAGATCACATACTCTTGAAAACATATAGCATAGACTATTATGGCTCTCTTAAGAAGGTCAAAGAAATTATGTCATCATACGGTTATCCATTAAAGAAAAACTAGGCATATTGGATTGGGTGAGAAAGGTTAAAAAAATGTATCTAACATTTGCCCTCTATGCAATAAGGAGATCACCTATCACCTATTCTTTGAGTGCACTATGACATTCAATATATGGAGTGAAATCCTGGAATTACGTAATCAGTTTCCCTTTTCTAAGAGCTAGAAGTCCATATTGAAATAGGCATGCAACAACTTAAGAATAAGAGATGGGGACTAGATCATTTTTCCTCCTGGCATTGAGTAATATAGTATATTATGTATAGATAATTAAAAATAAGAGCATATTTCAAAACTCAATCTTTCATCATTATCACCATCTTATTTAGTACTTAAATCAAGCTCTAGGGAGTGTATCTTGGAGTGTAAAATTCATACACTCTACAACCTTACCTTAAGATCCAAAAGGAGATTAGAAGTTAGCATCTTCTATAACAAAACATAAATTTACTACACAAGCATACTCATTAATGCCTGTATCATGTTGTACATTAAAGCTAACCTTAAGATGTGGTCCTCTTGCCCTTTGGGTTGTAATTACTAGTCTAATATTGACCTTATTATCCTATAGTTTTTCCTATCCTAATATAATAAAATTTGCATATTTTCCAAAAAAAGAAAGGACTTTTAATAATTGATTAATATTTGATTTTTTAGCTAACATTAAAGGACTTCCAATAATTGATCAATAATTGATTTTTTAGCTAAAATTTCAATTTAGAAGTTTATAAGACATTCAATATGAAACTTATTATGGTGGTTGAATAAATTTATGATATTTTTTTAAAAGGATCTTAAATAAGTTACATAATTGATAGATTTATAGAACTGTATATGAGTATGGTAGCTTTTTATATATTTATTTTACCCCTTTTTTGACTCAATTTGTTTTTACATCGATCTTTTTATATAATCAATCATCAATTTTAACTATTTGATATTACGTATAAAAATTAGTAAACATGATGGAACCTAATATATAACTAATAACAATAAATTATAGAAGCTACAATCAATTTATTATAATTTAATTTTTAAATATAATAAATAAACATGTAAAGTAATTTATAACCTAACACTACTAGTTAAATATTTTAAATATAAAAATATCAATCTAAATTTTCCAATAATTAAACATGATTACATTTTAACTATTTCTTTGTAAGATAAATCTTTATTCATAGTAAAATAAAAATAGTAAATATAATACCAAGCTAATAGGAATTTTGTTTGGTGTTGATAGAACAATATGAATAAAATTTAAATGTACATAATTACCTAATATATTTAAATTATGTTAAAATGTTAAAAATTTTCATAAATAAAAAATTTCAAAGGTATGAAACTATTTGGTATTAATGCAAGATTTGCTTTTTCAATTTTAATAAAAAAAATGATGTTTCCTATAAAATTGTATTTGGTTGAGTTATTATGTTTTAAGCAAATATCATATTTGTAGTTAGTTATGACAACTTTGAGGGTGAGCCTTGGAGCAATTGGTAAAGTTGATCCTTTATGACTATAAGGGCATAGGTCCAAGTCACGAAAATAACTTTTTTGTAAAAATACAAAGCGAAGGTTGCATACATTAAGACCCCCAAACTCTCATAAAATGGGAAGCTTTGTGCACTTCTCTTTATTTTTTTCTTTTATTTTAACTCAAAGACTTTGATTCACTCCAAATTACTTCTTCTTAAATTTTACTATTTACTTTCTAAAGTTAAGATTTTCTTTAGTTATATAGCTTTTAAAGTTACAACAATAAGATTTTTTTAAAGTTTCTTATATTCCTTTCTATTTACACTTTTTTCATGTCAATTTATAGATTTTGGAGTATAAATTTGAGGACCCAAATGAGTTATGCAATAATATGGTCATTAGCAATTATTAGAATAAGGATACATATCTTTTAAGAAGATATTTTTAGTCTTTGATACTTTAATCTTATTTATGTTTTGATATGTTTTGAATAATATGCTTATTAAAAGGAAAGTTAATTTTTGTAGAAGTCAATCTTAAGGGCACATTTTTTTAGTGAATTCCTCTTGCTATAGCCCCCGAAGTAATTCTTGTGCTATTAGGACATTATCACCCATTTACCTACCTTCCAAGAATGCCCCTTGATTTTCACTAATGATAGAGCCCAACACTCCTTTCATTATAGCTTCCAATAATTTAGAAATAATTTGCAGGACGCTACATGGGTCTGAAATCATTGTTAACCTATTTTAGTATCCTCCTTTTTCTCAAAAAAAATTCCAGCACAACTTTTGCCACCATATATTTGACTCTTGACATAGCATTTTGAAAGAAATGGCCATTGACTCCATCAGGGCTTGATTCTTTAGAAAGGTTCTTCTCGAAGACCATTCTTTCAAGTTTAATGTAGAGAAAGGTCTATTTAAATGCTCCACCATTTCTAAACTGACTTTAAAATTGATGAAGGATCTCAACAGGGCTAAAGTTGATTAACTAATAGTAGTAGAACTTGAAAGCTTCTTATTTAAGCTCCTCTTAAGTTGATAAGGTCTCACCATTGCTAGTACACAATGAGCTAGTTCTATTAATCATACTTCCATCTCTTGTACATTTATGTAAATATTTGATGTTTTTATCCACTTGTTTGTACCATGCTAACCCTACTCTTTGCTTAAGAATATAATTATGGGCATTTGTGATTTTAATATACTATTTCACTGCTATTCTCTGCTTAGCATAAAGCTTTGGGTTTTTATGTTCCAAATATAGGTCTTTTATGCCTTATACATTTCCTTCTTAGTCTCCTCCATTTTTAGGCTTGTGTTTGAGAATTTCCTATGGTTAAGAGCTTTTATTTCCTGCATAATAGCTTCTGGCTGTCTACAGAATATATGATGCTAATGGACATTCCTTTCTTGATAACTTTATCAAACCCTGGATCCTTAGCTAGGAAATTATTGAATCTGAATAGAGATTTCTTTTTGACTTGTTGATCATATTATAAACCACGATAGGGGAATGATCAGAAATTGAGGGATCCATAAAAATTGTTTTACTTTTAGAGAAAGTATTTTGCCAATCACATTAACTAGGGCCCTATCTAGATTTTTTTCCCCTTTAATGCCATTTAGCGGCTTGTTTGTTACTCTATATGAATAAGCAAATTTCCATTTTCGAGTTTGTTGCCCCTATTTTTTGTACACATTCCCTGAACTCTCCATTAAAATTCCTTAACCTTTATTCCCCTTAAATGAGCTAAAGGCCTTACATAATACAATTATCTCTCCAATTTGTCCCATAGTTCTCTCCTCTAAAATATGATATTAGAGCCATAAATAAAGGTTGATACCACATAATATTTATCTTGGATCATTTTGATAGTAAGATGTATTACATAAGGTTCAATTTACACTTATGTATTATTCCTAAAATGTTCCTAGTTATAGTTTCATTAAGACAGGAAATTGTTGAAACGGTAAAATTAGCACACGTTATATTTCTTTCTTATGAAGAAAGTAATTGATCCATAAATTAAAGTACAAAGATACTTAAACTAATGTGTGGGTGATTATTAGAGAATAAGTCACTGAACTGACCCGATTATGAGAATTCTGGATGGAATATTGCTTATGTGTCTACGGATTATCTCATAATGATGGTTGTATAATTGATCCTTAGACTTGAGATTATCGGGGTATCTAATGTGGGAATTACTTGTTTTGATGCTACTTATGAATCGTCCTAGGATAATTCAGCCCCTAGTAATTGGATACTGTATAAACCAAATGTATATAGTTGAGTAAGTCAATATAGGATTTAGAGAGAATATTCTATTGCTCTTGATTAGTAATGACTTATGGAATTCTCTGGCCAGAGAGAATTGACATTTGAAAAGGTGTTTTCAAATTTTGATTATAATCAATTACTAATTTGCAAGAATGAACATGATTGGATGACAAAAGTAAACACCGTATCCATACTCTGTCTAATTAAAATACTGAATGACGAAAGGATTAAATTATACATTATAGTCATGCATGTACAGGATAAGTCAATCACTTTGACATTCCTAATATTTGGGTAATCATGACAAGTTGCTAGACATTAATCATGATTTATGATTATGAATTGTTTAATTGGATAATTAAAGATAAATTAAAAGAAGTTTTAGTTTATCTAAATCTAATTGTGAATTAGAATTAGAATTTATAATCATTGTCAACTTATTAGGAACCTTATGGGTCATACATCAAAGAGCAATTTATGAAAGAAAAATCAATTTAATTAAATTAGACTTAAATTATAAAGTTTGAGAAACTTTAGGGACCAAATATGAGATATTTGATTTTATTAAAATTAAATTAATTATAATTAGAATTTGATTTTAATTATAATTAAAGAGATTTAATTTTAATAAAAGACTCTTATGATTTTTCTATTTAAACGGGAAACGCTTTTAGAAGCTAGCACTTTTTGTCATTTTCCTCTTAAAGCAGTTTTAGAATTGCTCTGTGGATACCATCAGGGGCTGGACACTTAAACAACTCGTAATTGATTAATCGAAAAAAGTTTCTAAGAAATGTACGATTTCTAGATTGTTTTAAACTTGATATGCTCGAAATTCGTAAAATTTTATTTTCCACTGCAGCCATGATTCGTTAACGGTTGGATTCCAACACATCAGACAAAATAGCACTAGCAATTCATACAGTTAGTTACTGATAATAGTAACTAATCTTAGGCAGGAAAAGGAGGGGAAAAGGGGGTATAAGGGAAAAGACAATTCTCATCTTTGGTCAATTGCGTGTGAGGGAGAAAAATATTTCAGCAAATGAAGGAATCAGAAGGACTAAGGTAAGTTATAGAGTAGGAGAAAGGGATATAAAGGACTTAATGGTAAAGGATAAGTTAGTTGAGAAGAGTAAATGGTAATAACAAAAAGTGCAAGATTAGAGGCTTGGATAAAGTCCTTAGGTTAGCTATGGAAGCACACCTGAGGAGGGAAGATGGATAGAAGCATGGCAGTAGTAGTTGCACAAAAATCTTACATGAGCTCTAAAGGAAAGTTGATTTTGACATACCTATAAGGTGCTAGATATAACTATAATATATTTTTTGAATAAGCTCAAAGGACTTTTATTATGTTTTTTAATAAATTAATCATAATACTAATGTTCACTCTTAGTTTTGATTTCTATTTTATAATTTTTATAATTTTTTTAGGTTTTTAAATGCCTTTAAATTTATCACCATATAAAATGTTTATATTAAGACTTCAAATTAAAATAATTTTAATCAAGCAAGTTTATTACTATGTAAAATTAATTTAGACATTTACATTTTATACTGTACAGTACCTTTTTATTATTAATTAATAAAAATAAAAATTAGATTAATTAGATTAAACTTTTAAGATATCCTAATTAACATAATGTTGAAAGTTTTTGTTTTCCCTTCGTAAAAACTAAGAAAATTTCATTCATTCAATAAATAACTCAAGAAAACAATTCATTTAGAAAAATTAAATTTCTACTGAATTATCTTGAACTAATTATTTAATTAGGTCATTTTACAATTAATTGAACAAAATTTGTCAACTTAAACAACTTAAATTCATTTGCTATTAAATTTTAGAAAGAAAACAAGCTGAATTATAATAAACTTAAAAGGAAGGAAAAGAAAAAAAATGAAAAAAATAAGCGTCATATACTTAAATGCTGGTGAAAAGTTCCACTGGACATCTTTGTTATCATGAAAATGTTTGAAATAATCTATACTAATTATTTGGTAAAATTTTCACCTATAAGTGTTGGCATAAATAAAACATATTTCTATTTTTACCCCAAAAAAAATTATAAAATTAAAGGCAGCAAGTATCAATTTAGCACAATTATTTTTATTAATATACATTAACTTAATCCGTTATGTATCATTTGAACATTAACTTGATAGAAGAGTATTATTAAACATACGAGTCTCGACGTAACAGACATGTCATAAAATCCATATGTTATATCAAACTTAAGTTAGTTCTAATTTTTTATAATTTAATTTAATTTTTAATAAATTCTAATTAAACCTCCATAATATGACCATACCATAATTAAACTCTTTTAAAATAAGCAAATTCTAATTTTGAAATTGATTTATCACTTTCACACATCCAAAACATAAACAGCTGTAATTCCCTAATTTTGTTTATCCCCAATATTAAAATCGAGCAAAGCAATTCCCAACATCTTCCTTACACTTGTTGTTTGAACCTTAATCATGCCATAAAGGTGTTAGTTTATGCCCCACAGCCAATTGTTTTTGTTGTCATTAGTGATAATTATTAATAAAGGCATTCTTTACCTTTATGTATTAATATTTTATGTTTTAATATTAAAGATAAAATCCTTGCAATAATTGTTGTGTAATTGAAATTATGATGAGATCATAATTACAAGATTCAATTTACACTTATGTATTATTCCTAAAATGTTCCTAGTTGTAGTTTCATCAAGACAGGAAATTGATGAAACGGTAAAACTAGCACACATTATGTTTCTTATGAAGAAAGTAATTGATCCATAAATTAAAGTATAAAGATACTTAAACTAATGTGTGGGTGATTATTAGAGAATAAGTCACTGAACTGACCCAATTATGAGAATTCTGAATGGAATATTACTTATGTGTCTACGGATTATCTCATAATGATGGTTGTATAGTTGATCCTCAATCTTGAGATTACCAAAGTATCTAATGTGGGAATTACTATGTTTTGATGCTACTTATGAATCGTCCTAGGATAATTCAGTCCCTAGTAATTGGATACTGTATGAACCATATTTAGATAGTTGAGTAAGTCAATATAGGATTCGTCACTCTGAAGTAATTAGAGAGAATATTATATTGTTCTTTATTAGTAATGATTTATTAAATTCTCTGGCCAGAGTGAATTGACATTTGAAAAGGTGTTTTCAAATTTTAATTATAAATCAATTACTAATTAGCAAGAACGAACATGATTAGATGATAAGAGTAGATACTGTATCCATACTCTATCCAATTAGAATATTAAATGACGAAAGGATTAGATTATACATTATAGTCATGCATCGACAGGTTAAGTCAATCATTTTGACATTCCTAATATTTGAGTACTCATGACATATTACTAGATGTCAATCATGATTTATAATTATGAATTGTTTAATTGGAGAATTAAAAATAAATTAAAAGAAGTTTTAATTTATCTAATCTAATTATGAATTATAATTATAATTTATAATCATTGCCAATTTATTTGGAACCTAATGGGTCGTACATTAAAGAGCAAGTTGTGAAAGAAAAATAAATTTAATTAAGTTTGACTTAATTATAAAGTTTAAGAGACTTTTGGGATCAAATATGAGATTTTTGATTTTATTAAAATTAAGTTAATTAGAATTTGATTTTAATTATAAATAAAGAAATTTAATTTTAATAAAGACTTTAATGATTTTTCTATTTAAAGGGAAGAGCTTTTTAGAAGCTAGCACTTTTTTCTTCTTCTTCTCCAATCAGTTTGAGAATTGCTCTGTGGATACCATCAGAGGCTGGACACTTCAATGGCTCGTGATTGAATGTTTGGAAAAAGTTCTCAAAGATTTTTCAACAAGAAAGCGAACAAGGTACTATTTCTGAATCCTTTTATGTTTTTTTCAAGTTTATTCAATTATCGGGATCCTCTCGGAATCCATAAAAATTTAATTTTTCACTGCACCCGTAATTCAATCACGGTTGGATTCCAATAGTAGTATCAAAGTCTCCTTTAATTGTTTCACTTCAATTCATTGCTTGATTATTTTTTATTTGATAAAAGTAATATGTTATGCTTCTGGTTTTGTTTGTATCCGAAACCATTCTTTTGGCTGCTCTTAGTTTTGATTTCTAAAATTGTTGTTCTATCTGCCTATTCGCATGAGCATTGGAAATTGTTTCCTGTGCTTGCTCTATTTCTGGAATGACCAGAATTAAATCAAATTGACACCACTGCAGCCTGTAAATTTGCAATTGGAGATTTGTTTTCTTTATGTGTGCGTTTGTATCTGTCTACGTATTTTTTCCTATTTCTACTCCTCTATTCGCCTTAGCTGTGCTTACTAGTTTTAAAGATTGCATCTTTTGAATGTCCCCTATTATCTGCTTCTGAAAACCTAATTTTCATCTGTCATTTGTTTTAACCCTTAAAATTATTGTCTGCGTTTATTGCAATTCTGGGTTGTGAATCTAGAGTTCAGGTGATAAATTAGTGGCTTGAATGCCACTATTGCCACCTTTCACCAGTGGTATTTTACTTATAATAGTACGGCGATGCCAACGATTGGCGTCTCCGCTGATGGCGTGGCGACGCCACTGACGACGGGCATTAATCGCCCATCAAAACCACTGATGTCACCACCGTGTAAAATTGATGGGTGAAAACTCACCCATGGACGCAAGTGGTGAAGAGGACGACGGCGGTTTGAGAACTTTCAGTTGGAGACCCGACGGTTGAGGATGAAGTAGGCAATAAGGCAAGAAGGATTGTTGTTTTGCAAAGAAGTGGGTTGGTGGTTTGCGATGTGGATGTTGATTGGAAAAACGTGGAAGCATGGATGGTTGCAGAGAAATTAAAAATGGGAGAGAGAAGCGTTTTCCAGAAACTAGGTAGTTTCTAGAAAATTGGAGGGAGAACGATAGGTGCGTGTCTTACATCTTAATTATGTATGCACCATTTTTTGGTCATCTCTTGTAAGGGCAAGATTGGCACATGAATTCACGCACCAGTCACCACCCTCGATGACTACATTGTCTTTTTAATTTATTTAATAATGATTAAATTCATATCCATTCCTAATAAAATTAAAAAATGCTTTACTAGATTTTGAAAATTGTTTTCAAAAAGATTTTTATTAGGAAAGGTTTTGGAATTTAATTCAATTTTTTAAGAGTTGAATTATTAAATTAAATTTATTATCAAATCAATAATTAGAATCAAGCGAAAATTTTAAATAATTTCCTTCATAATTAGATTATGTTTGAAATTATAAATATAATGAGATTATATTATTTTAATGAGACAATAATTTTTTGAAATTTGAAATCCCTCAATAAATTATTAAGTACACGTTAGGAATGTGATAGTTGTCTTCCATTATTTGATAATAAAACCAGAATTCTGTTTATAGTTTGACTTGTTGAGTAAACTCAAAGTCACTTTATCCTGGATATGTTTTATCTTAGATTAATGGGTCCTACTTAACTAACATTGTATGATTTGGATGAGTAAACTCATGATCATATAGATTTAAAGGCCAAGTTTGGAATAATATATGTGATATATTTTGACAAAAGTTGTCACCTAACGATTCTATGAGTCACATGAGATGTGATTGAAAAGTTGTTTTATACCTAACTTAATTTTAGTTAGTTTATTGAGCAAACTCAAGATCAATTAATTTTAAATAAGATCCTAGCCTACTAGGAAATTATTTGATAATTTTTCTATATAATAGTGAGGGTTATTATTTTGAATAGAATAGTGGAAGTAATCAAATAATTTAAAGTCCTTATTTTATTTGATTTTTGGATTTAAACTAATATATGCTCCTTTTATGTTTTTTGGTTATTGAATTTGAAGATAAGTACCAACCTAATATTGAGGAGCATCATGGATGCTAACAAGCTTACTGGACCTAACTTTTCGAGTTGGCTATGAAACCTAAAAATAGTTCTTAGGCAAGAGAAGAAGTTGTACGTTCTTAATACTCATGCTCCTTTAGAACCTTGTTCAGATGCAACTGATGAAGATTAGGAGAAATATCAGCGTTATATTGATAACGCTAAACAAGCTACATGAGTGATGTTAGCTTGTATGTTTCCTTAACTTCAAAGGCAGCATGAGAATATGGATGCACTTACCATGATACTGCATCTTAAGGAGTTATTTGGTGCACAAAGTAGGGTGGAGAGATATCAAATCTCCAAGGCACTGTTTAAATGTAAGATGACAAAAGGATCTTCAGTTAACCTTTATGTGTTGAAGACGATTGGCTATATTGAAAAATTAGCCCAATAAGGTTTTGTCATGGAACACGAGTTAAGTGTTGATTTGGTGTTGCAGTTTGAGCTTTTTAACTGTTCGTTATGAACTTTAACATGAGTCAGAAGGACATACCTGAACTATTGAACATGCTTCAGACTATGGAAGGGTACCTTAAGAAGGAACCTTGTTCTGTACTTGTTATCGATTCTTCTAAAAGCAAGGAAAAAGGCTTTAAGAAGAATAATAATAAGAAACAGAAGGCTTCTACTAATGTAGTAAAGGCTAGAGGAGGTGTTAAGAAGAAGAGCAATGACAAAGGCATATGTTTTCATTGCGAAGTCAATGGACATTGAAAGAGGAACTACCCATCTTATCTTACTAGCCTAAACGATAATAAGCTTAAAAAAGTTGTCTCTTCAGGTATGTTTATAATTGAGATCAATCTTTCTACTTTGTTTCATATTCTTGAGTATTAGATACTAGTTGTAGTTCTTACATATATAATAACATGCATATGTTAACAAGGAGTAGATCATTGAAGAAAGACAAAGTGGACCTGCAAGTTGGCAATGGAGCAAGAGTTGTTACATTAGCTATAGGAACTTATAGTTTAACTTTGCCTTTTAGCCTTGTATTAGAACTTGATAATCGTAATTATGTTCCTATTATTACAAGAAACATCATTTCTATTTCTTATTTGGATTTCAATGGATTTGTCTTTATAATTAAGGATAATAGTTTTTCTTTTTATAAAGATGATATTTATTATGGATCTAGATTGCTTACAAATGATTTGTATAAGTTAGATCTTGAAAGGCCAATTCTTAACATAAATAGTAAGAAAAGAAAATTAAGTAACTAGTAAGAAAAGAAAATTAAGTAACCAAACTCCATCTTATTTATGGCAATGTAGGTTAGGTCTTATCAATGAAACTAGAATCACAAAATTACATAAAGAAGGATATTTAGATCCTTTTGAATATAAATCATATGAAACTTGCAAATCTTGTTTATTGGGAAAGATGACCAAACTATCCTTTAAGGGAAAGGGACAGTGTGCTAGTGAGTTACTAGAATTAATACATTCAAATGTATATGGACCTATATCCACAAATGCTAAATGTGGATTATCATATTTAATTACGTTCACAAATGACCATTCTAGATATGGTTATGTGTACTTGATGAAACAAAAGCCTAAATCATTTGAAAAGTTCTAAGAATTTAGACTAGAGATAGAGAAACATACTGGAAAAAGTATTAAAACACTTAGATCAGATCGAGGTGGTGAATACTTGGACCACAAGTTTCTTCGTTACTTAAAATGGATTGGGGTTCTCTCACAATGGTCTCCTACTGCAACTCCACAATATGATGGAGTTTCTGATAGGAGAAATATCTTCTAAATAGAGTTCCATCTAAATCGGTTGATAAGACACCATATGAGACATTGACTGGTAGACGACCTGGATTATCACACTTAAAGATTTGGGGATGTGAAGCATGCTATATCTTATAAACTTCAAGCTAAATTAGATAAACGAAAATTTGTGGGATATTTGAAAGAAAGTTTCGGTTATCAATTTTATCATCCTATTGAGCAAAAGGTATTTGTTTCAAGACATGCTACATTCTTAAAAAGAGAATTTATTTTCAAAGAAAGTAGTGGAAGTAACATTTAACTTAGCGAAGTTCAAGAGCCACAAATTCACATTGAAACAAAGAAAAAATCTCAAGTTAATACATATGATGTACAACCAAGAGTTTAAGAGACATATAATCCATGACGAACTAATAGGTTACATCGCCCTTCCACTAGATTAGATCTACATATTGAGCAAGGAAGGGTAACGTATCACTCATACATGACGAGCCTACTGCTTTTAAAGAAGCAATGTCTAATATTGATTCTTTAAAATGACAAGAAGCTATGAGATCTGAAATGGAATCCATGTACACTAACCAAGTATGGACTTTAGTTGATGCACCTACTAGTATTGTACCTATTAGATGCAAGTGGGTTTTTTAGAGAAAAACTAACATAAATGGTAATGTATATACGTACAAAGCAAGGTTAGTGGCTAAAGGTTACAAACAAAAACAAGGAGTTGATTTTGATGAAACCTTTTCATTAGTAGCTACGCTAAAATCCATCAAGGTCTTATTAGCTATAGTAACATATCATGATTATGAAATCTAGTAGATGGATGTCAAAACTATGTTTCTCAATGGTAATTTACATGAGGATGTGTATATGATACAACCTAAAGGTTTTGAATCCAAGAGATTTCCTAATCAAGTATGCAAGTTGTAAAGGCCCATTTACGGACTTAAGTAAGTGTCACAGAGTTGGAACATCTGTTTCAATGAGACAATCAAAGAGTTTGATTTTATCAAAAATGTGGATGAACCATGTCTATAAAAAGGTTAGTAGAAGTGCAGTCATTTTCTTGTTACTATATGTGGATGACGTATTGTTAATTGGAAATGACATACCTATAATATAGTCTGTAAAGATCTGGTTATCCAAGAACTTCTCTGTAAAGGATATGGGAGAAGCAACTTATAATCTAGGAATAAAGATCTATAACGATAGATCAAAAATGTTGCTTGGATTATCCCAATCTATGTACATAGATAAAGTACTAAAGAGGTTTAGCATGGAGAACTCTAAGAAGGGATTCTTACCCATATCTTATGGGATTTCTCTCTCATAGAGTATGTGTCCAAAGACACAATAGGAGAGAGATAAATGGATTGTATTCCATATGCTTTGGCAATTGGATCAATCATATAAGCGATGCTATGTACTAAATGTTGATTGTAAAAACAATCTACTTGTTTTATAGTCAAAAATTGAAAATGTACAGGTTATGACTTGTAGCTTTAAAGTAGATATCAATCCTACAGGGATTGATGCTCAAACACCACTTAATTTAGATAAAACTTTGTTTAAGAAATGAAATTGTTTGATGCAAATAATCTGGAAAATTTCATTAAAATTAAAAGACTAACACAAAGTAATAGACAATACCAAAATTGCAGAAAATTAGAATTCAGGAATCTAAGGACTAGAGATCACTTTTTCCCTATTTTATCTCCCTCCTATTTTATTAATTGAATTGTGTCTCACCCTAGATTTTCGAATGTATTAACTACCCTCTCTCAAGGTGTAATTAACTGTCCCTAACTGAATTAAAGGGAATTAATTGGAAGATCTCTCAACATACCCAATGACTCTACCGATTCAACTAGTTATTAAACTATCCTATAGGTGATCAACTGAATTCGCCGAGATCTCTCTTCTAACTATTCAATTAATATGATGATTGTATGTCTATAGGCTGCTAACTCTCGTTTTATGATCCTACAAAATTAATCTTACTTACTCTCTCGATCATCAACAATCATCAAAGACGCTTTTATTTAATTCAATAAAATAGGAGTTCAACACAACAATACAAAAGTAATCCCTAAAATTAAATCAACCTAAAATGGTCTCCATAACATCATCAACATTCAAATAAACCATTTTACAAAGAATAGAAGAAGTAAAATTGACAGAAAATTGAATAAAAGGACTCCTCTTCGTTGCCAAAATCTGGAAATTTTGGTTTTGATGTGCTATTTTCCCAATCTTCATGATGATCCTTCACTTCAATCCTTCCTCAAGGCTCCAAACTTGCGTTCTTCACTCAAGGATGGTGTTTCTATAGTAGAGCTTTATCTCTTTTAAATATGGAGGCTTAATTATCCTTTAATAGTCCAAAAATCCTAAGCTTAATGAAGCCTAGCGTATTGTCTCAGATTGTAATTCCCACGATCATAGAAATTGACATGATTCCCACGATATCGTGGTAATTTTAAACAAATCGATTCCTATCCTCTTCTCCCCTTCGATCTCTAGCTCAATTTCTAAATTGCTCAATCTTCCTACCTATATAAAAATAGTCAATTCTGACCCTAAATTAACATTAAACACAAAAGAACAACAATGGAAATCAAACTTAATGAAAACATACAAAATGAATCCTAAACTCCAACAATAATCAATAGTTTTGCAAGAAAACACATGCCAATTACCTAGAAAAATATATACTAATGCACACCTATCAACATCCCACACTTAAGTCTTTTCTTGTCCTCAAGTAAAATAAATACAACCAATCAATTCTATCACTTCATCTTCACAAAGATCAAAGCAAACAATCCCTCAAATTTAAGCTAACTCAATATCAATTTAATACACATATCATGACTACATTTTCATTGGTTTACATAAGTAAATTCAACAATTGACACCATAACTCAAAGATAAGTAAAGATGCAAAAATGAATCTTCCTCACGATTTTCACTCATTTCCCTCATTTCCCTCAAATGTTTAATGGTTAGTGTTTCGCTCACACTTCCTATAGGAAACTACACTACTATAGGCTTGCTAATACACCAATTCTCCTCTACAATGATTGCATGCATAAATAGATCAAAAGGACTTATTGAAGGTTGTAATGTGGTAAGGGTTAAAGTGGGTAAAAGGGGAAAAAGGGAAAAGCACAAGCATTAGTAAAGTAAAAGGCGGATAAAAAAATGGGATAACAAAACATAACTCCGAGGTATACATATATATAACTAATATTCTGCACTTATTGACACTTGTTCTTCCTTTTTCTTTTCTTTTCTTTTCCTTCTCCTTTTTTTATTTTTCATTTTTTCATTTTTTCTTTCTTTTTCTTCATACATGGAAGAAATATGAATCAAAAATAGCACTATATACAATGTAGTCCATAGGCAGAAATATACTCAAGTAATCTTAGTTAAAATTTTTACACAATCCCAACTAATGTATTACTTAATACTTTACTAAGCTTATGAATGGGTAGGTTAATAAGGTTTCGGGTCTTCAAGTTTAGGTGTTTTTTCGAAACAAAAGGTCAAGGTTCAACGGCGTAGCAAAGGATAATGCACAGATTGGTTATTTAAGCCAAGGGTTAACACAAAAAGGGCCTTAATCATCTCTATTAAGCATGCATCCAGTAGACCCAAACCGATTCAAAGCAAGTTTTAAAGGTAATAACCTAAGGAAGTATCACTTAACAAAGAAATGAAATGACAATAGATAGAGTCAGATGGCTCAATCCTTACATTGGCTCAAATAAAAACTCATTATGCATCCCTACACTACCTGATTGCTCAAATGTCAATTATGACTAGGCTTATATAACTAACTACTTTTCATCACTCAACATGGTTCACTTTCTACTTAAGTAGCCTAAGTCGAGTTCAAGCATACATTCGATCTAATTCCAATTAGCATGACAAAATTTCATTCCAATATTCATCAAAATGATTCAATTGTGGTCCCATTACTGACACAAAACACCATTTCTGACACAAAACACAAGATATGCCTAAACATGCATCCTATTCAACACAATGCACATAATGAAATTGAGAAGGTTGATGTCACCTGCCTACACTTAAAGATCTCATTGTCCTCAATGTGACAAAGAAACAACCTAATGAGGGAAAATGACATTAAACTAAACAAAAGAAAATGAAATCACACCAAATAAAAGAAAGTAAAACAAGACAAATGACATCAAACCAAACAAAAGATAGAACACACACAAATGATATTAAACCAAACAAAAAAATAACAAAAATAAAATTTGAAGGTAAGAAATGGCTTATGGAGATGATGGTGGTGACAGTGTGGGTGAAGGAGTTTCAAAGTTGTTCCTTTGACAGAAGTTGAGTAACCTCTGTTTCAAGTTGCATTGCTCTTTTTGAACTTACTGCATTTGGCTGCCAAGCCCATCGAGTTGGGATGTCATGTGTTGTTGGTTGGAAGAAATCTGTTCGAGGATTTGTTGGAATCAATCGACCCTTGTTAGTGCACTTCGTTCCGCCTCTACTACTTCTTCCTTTTGCTCTGGGACTACTCGGGAGGTGGAAGGTCGAGAAGCTGCTGTATCTTGGCCCCTCCTACTCCTCACTACATTACGCATCTAAGGATTACTAAGTTCCCTAGAATGGACCTCCACAATCTCAATGCACCTCAAATATGACATGTCAAACATTCATATGGCATTGTACGCACCTTATCCACATTAAGGTTATAAAGATAAACTAAAGTAGTAACAACATGCAACAATCTAAAATACGAACTCCTTTTATTGACAACACTTGCTATTGAACGAAAAATTCTAAAATGTGTGTTGCTTTTAACTTTTCGATCCATGCACCATAAAAAGAACAGCTCTTTAGTCGGGCATTTGGTACTTTCAGCTTTATTAAACATAGTCAAACACATAAATTTATGCAAGAGTAGTTGCTGGACACTACAGATTAAAGCATTCCTAGAGTCAAACTTTTATTCCCCTATTAGAGGTTTCCAATAAAAATCAACATCAAAATCAGTATAATCATCTAAAGTTTTTGTATTTGGCAAATCCAATTTGTAAATAGTATCGAATAACCTAAAACAAAAAATGTCCATTTTAGGGGCATACCGGACAGTAATGAAACTCAATGGTCATTTTAGGATAGATAGGTACATCACAACACACAAAATTATTCCAACCTATGTTCACAAGTAGTTGTTCAATTTTTCACCTCACCCTTATGTTTTCTAATAATTCAAAATTAAAATACCTAGGAGTGACTAATTCTCTCGTCCAAAAGTCGTGAAACTGCATACCTTCTTCTTCTGAGTAAATTAAGAATGGAGCCCGATAAGTTTCCACTAAGTAGGACTTACCTTCCCCAGAAACTTGACAGAAGAGTTTGTCAACTGTTTTCCTAGCCATCATCTTCCTTGGTGTCATTGTAAGAGGAAAATCTGCAAAAATGAGAGAAAGAGAGTGAAATTCGTATTTTAGTGAGAGAGAGAGCAAAATACCTAAATCCTTTTGTTTTGGAATGATTAATGCATGCAAAACATAAACGAATGTAAGATTAATGAAAAGAGATGAAGAAAAATACCAAGAATCTAGATGAAATATGAATAGTTTTAGAGAATGGGAGAGAAGTTTAAATTTCCCTCTGGATGGAATTCCCAATATCATCGAATTACTCCACAAAAAGTTCCTAGAGAGAATTCTCACGCTCGTGGGAATTCCCACAATTCCCACGATCACCGGATTTCTCTCTAGAAAGTTCCTAAAGAGATTTCCCATGCTTTTGGGAATCACCACAATTCCCACAATTGTGGGATTTCTGTCGAGAAAGTTTCTAGAGCGTAGGAAATCACTTCAATTCCTACGAACGTGGGAATTGTTGATTCTTTCATTCTAAACCTTCTTCCAACTTTACATGTATTCTCCATGATCCCAAATCCTAAAAACACATCATGATAATATCATCAATATGAAATTTAAGATGGAAACAAATTGAAATTCAAACAATAAGCAAATTGATATCAATCAAACTTAATTCAAATATGATCATAATTGAAGAATTCAAGAAAACAAATAAGTAAACAAAAACAATCAAAGGATAGTTGCCTCCTATGTAGTGCTTCTGTTAATGTCGGTAGTTCGACTCTCCTTTTTACTCATGGTAGCTAAATTGATTGGTATGGTAGCAGTGCATAAACTGATCTCAGACTTTATACATGGGCTACCTTATTTTGGACTCCACCTTCATTATTGTTTTCCTTTCTTCGCCTTCTACACGTTGTTTCTCCCTGAATGCATTCTCGGGGTCCTCAATATCTTCCCACCATTCTTGGAATTTAGGTTCTTTGATATCCATTGGGGGTAAAAGAGCGCGATAATCTTTCTTTGATAACTTGAATGTTAGGTGCTCCTTTCCATTTCTCAAAGTTAATTCTCCCCCATCAACATCAATAATCGAATGAGAAGTAGCCAAAAACGGTCGACCTAGAACTGTTGGAGTTTCTTCGTCTTCTCCAATATCCAGTATGTAAAAATCTGCAGGGAAGGAAAATTTATCAATTTGTATATGCAAATTCTTAATGATCCCTTTCGGAAAATGCACCATTATGTCAGTCGTTTTCACTAATCTCTTAGTAGGCTCTGGCTCTTTAAGACTTAATTTCTGTTTGAATGAGTAAGGCATCATACAGATACCAGCTCCTAAATCCGCAAATGCTCGATCTATTATAATTCTGTTTATACTACATGAAATGAAGAAGTCCCCTAGGTCTTCTTTCTTTTGTGTTACGTGTTGACTTCCTTCTGATATACGCTATTTAACCTCTTTCTTCACTAGTTCTTCTAGTTGAGCTCTGTTTGGAGTTGATTGATTATGTCCGTCATCTTGCTTAACTCCTCTTCCTTAGAACTCCTCGCTTCTCCATTTGAAGATGACTTCTGCTAAACAAAAATTTGATATGGGAGTCCACAGTGAGGTTTCCCCATCAACTTGCGTACTGGCTCCATCAGAGAGACTTCTAGAACTGGTTGTCCCTTTCTCTTGTCTCCATCATGTCCACTTTCCTTTTTCTCTATCTGAGTGATGGCCATGAATCTTTCCTTTAGGTTGACCTCAGTGCTACTCAGTAGGCTACCTACGCTTCAAGAAGATAAAGTGTTAGTTAGTTGACCTACCTAAACCTCTAAGTTGTGCATGGATGATGCATGATTCTTCAAGATCTGGTCGAATTTTGCTTCTATCATCTTTTCATTTTCCTCCTGGCTTTCATGCATCCTTTTCTAATTTTCCTCTTGAGCTGTCAATTTTGACCCTAAAACCTCAATCATCTTATCCATTTTGCTTTCTAACGCTTCGATTTGATCATGTTGAAACCTTATTGGTCCTTTTGGTCTCACTTGGCCACCTGCATTATTATTAGTCCATGAAAATTTTGGGTGATTTCTCCACCCCATATTATATGTGTTATAATAAGGGTTATTACCTTACTGTGGCTGGCCTAGGTAACTTATGTATTGAGCACCACCAGCTCCCATTAGAAAACACTATGTTGAGTTATGGTTATTTTCCGCATACAGCTCATATTGTGCTTGCATTGGCTTAACTGCTAAGGTAGATGCTCCTTACATGTTGTTCAGCTGCTTTGAAGAGTTGTGATCTGAGCCTATAAGGTAGCAACCGAGTCAATAGGTATCATACCGTTTTGTTCCTTCTGTCCTTGTTTGCTCCTCTCGCTTAACCACATGCAGCTATTGTTTTCCAACTCCTCTAATAGATCATGAGCTGCTTCCATAGTTTTCCTTATTAGTGGACCTCTAATTACTGCATTGATGGTTCCTCTCGTGCTCAGATTTACTTCATTGTACAATCTCTGAAGCAGGAACTCTCTCGAAAGGTTGTGAAGTGGACAACTTCTCTGTAGTTCTTTAAATCTCTCCTAAGCTTCATAAAGAGATTCTCTATTGTTCTACCAAAAATTTGTGATCTCCTTAACTATCCTTGTCATCTTCGTCAACAGAAAATACTTAGCGAGGAAGGCTTGTGCAAGCTACTTCCAAGTTGTAACCTGTCCTGAATTCAACGAGTTATACCATGCTTTAGTTCGATTTTTCAACGTGAAGGAAAATAACCTAAACTTTACCACATTGTCAGACATTTTGTTAAATCGGAATGTGTCACAGATCTCCAGAAAATTTGCAATGTAGGCTTTTTTATCCTTGTTGGACAACCCATAAAACTACATACTGGTCTATAGAATGTTGAGGAGTGTCAGCTTTATTTTGAAATTATTTGTCTAAATCACCGGCCTCGCCACTCCTTAATGATTAAACCCTAGCCTCATGAAATCCATCAGAGTTCTCTCCAGTTCTCCTTACTCTCCTTCTTTAGCCATATCTTGATTTGAAAATTTTAGACACTTCACCCTTCTTATTTTTCTTTCATGCTTCTTAATGTCGGGAAATTCATCTTCTATAACTTCTTTCGATCTTCGTGTACTCCTTGTGTTCATGTACCTGCAAATACACAAGGATAAGTATCAAAAACTCTTAAATCAAAGTAAACTAAATCAAACACGATGCTAAACAAATAATCTCTGACAACGGCGCTAAAAACTTGTTAATGGTAAAAACAGTCTACTCATTTTACACTAAAAAACTGTAAGTGTACAAGTCTTGACTTGTAGCTTAAAAGTGGATATTGATCCTAAAGGGATTGATGCCCAGATACCAATTAATTTAGACAAAAATTTGTTTAAGAAAGAAAATTATTTAATGTAAATAATCTGGAAAATTAAATTAAAATTAAAAAACTAACACAAAGTAGTAAACAATACCAAAATTGCATAAAATTGGAATTCAAGAATCTAAGGACTAGATATTAATTTTTCCCTATTTTGTCTCCCTCCTATTTTATTAATTGAATTGTATCTCACCCTAGATTTCTGAATATATTAACTACCCTCTCTCAAGGTGTAATTAATTGTCTCTAACCAAATTAAGAGAACCAATTGGACAATCTCTCAACCTACCCAATGACTATACTAATTCAACTAGTTAATAAACTATCCTATAGGTAATCAATTGAATTAGATCTCTCTTCTAACTAATCAATTAATGTGACAACTTTATGTCTATAGGCTGCCAACTCTCGTTGTACAATCTTACACAATTAATCTTACTCTCTCTCTCGATTTGTTGCAAGATAATAAATAAAATCAACAATCATCAAAGAAATTTTCATTTAATTCAATAAAATGGAGTTTATAGTTCAAAAGCAATCCCTAAAACTAAATTAGCCTAACATGGTCTCCATAGCATCATCAACATTCAAATAAACCATTTTTCAAATAACAGAAGAAGTAAAATTGACATTAAATTGAATAAAAGGATTCCTTCTCTTCGTTGCCAAAATCTAGAAATTTTGGTGATGATGTGCTATTTTCCTCAATCTTGATGATGATCCTTGACTTCAATCCTTCCTCAAGGCACCAAACTTGTATTCTTCACTTAAGGGTAGTGTTTCTACAAAAGGGTTTCGTCTCTCTTAAAGATGGAGGCTTAATTATCCTTTAATAGTCTAAAAACCCTAAGTTTAATGAAGCCCAGTGTATTGTCTCATATTGTAATTCCCACAATCGTGGGAATTTTAAACATATGGATTCCTCTTGTCTTCTCCTCTTTGATCTCTAGCTCAATTTCCAAAATGCTCAATCTTCCTACCTACACAAAAATAGTCAATTTTTACCCTAAATTAAGATCAAGCATAAAAGAACAATAATGGAAATCAAACTTAATGAAAACATACAAAATGAATCCTAAACTACAACAATAATCAACAATTATGCAAGAAAATGCATATCTATTAACTAGAAAAACATATACTAATGCATACCTATTACTAGACCAAATGTTTCTTATGCTTTGAGCATAACGAGCAAGTTTCAGTCTAATCCTAGTGAGGGTCACTGGACGACTATGAAAAACATCTTGAAGTACTTAAGAAGAACTAAAGATGTTTACTTGGTTTATAGAGGAAAGGAACTGAGAGTTCAAGGAAATTCGTACTCTAGTTTCCAATCAAATCACAATGATAGTATATTACAGTCAGGGTACATATTTAATCCAAATAGTAGTGCAGTAAGTTAAGTTCCAAACAACTAATCATTGTAGATTCAACGACTGAAGTAGAGTACATTTTAGTTTCAGAGGCGATAAAGGAAACAGTTTGGATTAAGAAGTCCATCACTAAACTTGGAGTGGTTTCTAGCATTGTTGAGCCCATAATATTGTATTGTGACAACAACGATGCTATTGCGCAAGTAAAGGAACCCAGGTCTCATCAATGGTCCAAAAATGTACTCAGGAAGTTTCACTTTATCATGGAGATAATGGAGCGAAATGACATAGCATTGGAGCGAGTTCCCCCTGAAGAGAATATAGCAAATCCTCTTACTAAGCCATTGTCTCAAAAGAGACATGATCAACATATGGATAGTTATGGTATTAGATTCATAGGAGATTGGCTTTAGTACAAGTGGGAGATTGTTAGTTTATGCCCTTAAAGCCAATTAATTAGATACAAATTAATTTATGACATTATTTTGAATTAATGAAACAAGGCTTTATTTATCTTTATGTATTAATTTAATCAATATTTTATGTTTTAATAATAAAGATAAAATGCTTGTAATAATTACTCTGTAATTGAAATTATGATGGGATCATAATTATGAGATTCAATTTATACTTATGTGTTACTCCTAAATGTTCCTAGTTTGAGTTTCATCAAGACTGGATATTGTTGAAAAGGTAAAATTAGCACTCATTATGTTTCTTTCTTATGAAGAAAGTAATTGATCTTATAAATTAAAGTATAGAGATACTTAAACTAATGTATTGGTGATTATCAGAGAATAGGCCACTGAACTGACCCAATTATAAGAATTCTGGATGGAATATTACTTGTGTCTATGGATTATCTCATAATGATGATTGTATAATTGATCCTCAGACTTAATATTACCAAGATATCTAGTGCGGGAATTATTGTATTTGATGCTACTTATGAATCATCCTAGGATAATTCATTCGGTAGTAATTGGATACAGTATGAACCATATGTAACAAATTGTGTAAGTCAATATAGGATTCATCACTCTAAAGTAATTAAAGTGAATATTTTGTTGTTCTTGATTAGTAATGATTTATGGAATTCTCTGACTAGAGTGAATTGACATTTGAAAAGGTTTTTTCAAATTTCAATTATAAATCAATTACTAATTAGCAAAAATGAACG
Organism: Erythroxylum suave; assembly: GCA_027563595.1. Lineage (NCBI taxonomy): Eukaryota > Viridiplantae > Streptophyta > Magnoliopsida > Malpighiales > Erythroxylaceae > Erythroxylum > Erythroxylum suave. The sequence goes on from JAOSBN010112198.1 coordinate 25,296, forward strand.
TGATTGGATGATAAGAGTAGATATTGTATCCATACTCTGTCCAATTAGGATATTGGATGACGAAAGGATTAAATTACACATTATAGTCATGTATGGACAGGTTAAGTCAATCATTTTGACATTCCTGATATTTGTGTAATCATGACAGTTATTAGACATCAATCATGATTTATGATTATGAATTATTTAATTGGAGAATTAAAGATAAATTAAAAGAAGTTTTAATTTATCTAATTCTAATTGTAAATTAGAATTATAATTTATAATCATTGCCAATTTATTCGGAACCTAATGGGTCACACATCAAAGAGCAATTTGTGAAAGAAAAATCAATTTAGCTAAGTTAGACTTAATTATAAAGTTTGAGAAACTTTGAGGATCAAATATTAGATATTTGATTTTATTAAAATTAAATTAATTAGAATTAGAATTTGACTTTAATTATAATTAAAGAAATTTAATTTTAATTAAAGAACCTAATGGTTTTTCTATTTAAAGGGAAGAGCTTTTTAGAAGCTAGCACTTTTGTCGTCTTCTTCTTAAATCAGTTTGAGAATTGTTTTTTGGATATCTTCAGAAGCTGGACATGTTAATAACTTGTGATTGATCATTTGAAAAAAAATTTCAAAGATTTTTCAACAGGAAAGTGAATAGGGTAAATTTCTAAATCATTTTATGTCTTATTCAAGTTTATTCAATTATCAAGATCCGCTCAGAATCTGTAAAAAATTAATTTTCTATTGTGTCGTGGTTCGATCACAATTGGATTCCAACATATATTACATTTATATAATATGTCTAAATTATTCTTGATCACTGTTCTATTGATACACGACATTAACATAGTGTAAAAAGAATAGCATACGTTATGTTTTTTTTATAAAGGAAGCAGTCAATCTCATAAACTAAAATATAGAAATACTTAAACAAATAAATGGGTGCTTGTTAGAGAACGAGTTCACTAATTTGATCTGATATAAGAAATTTTTTTGGATCATTACTTGTATACCTATAAAAATTCTCATTGTGATGATTATATAAATGATCATTTAACTTGATATCTTCAAAATATCTAATATAAGGATTGTTATGTTTTGATACTACTTATGATATATTCTAGTCAAGGGTAGTTTAGTTGATAGTCATTGAATATAGCATGAATTATATGGATGTAGTTGAATATTAATATAGCATTCACCACCCTAAAGTAGTTAGGGAGAATGTAATTTTGTTGTTCTTGATTTGTATTGATATGAAAAATTCTTAGTCAAGATAGAATGATACTCTGTAAAATAGTTTATAAATTAATAAAACAAATTACTAATGCTGGAGGACTAATATGATTGGATTCAAATAAAGTAGATATTAATTTCATACTCTATATCTAGTCATAACATTATACGATGAAAGGATTAAATTATACAAAAAAAGCATGCACAAAAGATTAGTCAAAACCACTTTAATATTCCTAAATATATATGTAAGCATGATGTGTAGTCAAAACAAGTTTAATATTCCTAAATATATGGGTAAGCATGATGTGTAGTCAAAACAAGTATAATATTCCTAAATATATGGGTAAGCATGAAGCGTACTAGACGTCAATCTTAATTTATAGATATAAATTGTTTGAGTAGAAAATTAAAGATAAACTAAAGAAGTTTAATTTATATAATCTTAAATATGATTTATTGTTATAATTATACCAAATGTCAACATATTTGATAACCTAATGGGTCGCATCCAAATAACATATCAAAGAGACAAAATGTGGTTTAATCAATTTGAACTTAATTGTAAAGTTTGAGAAAATTTATGAATAAATATTAAATATTTAATAAATAAGGATTAATATGTGATATTGGATCTTATTTGTACATAATTAGTATTTAATTAGAATTAGTTATAATTATAATTAAAGTTTAATTGAAATTAGAATTTTTTAATTAAATTACTAAAATATCTCAAATCTATTATAAATAAGCTTAAGCTCAAAAGAACTATCACTTTTTATTTTTCTTTCTCTCCGATAGATGTAGAGTTTTCTCTATACATTTATCGATACCATTAAAGGTCTAGTGCTTATACAGTTATAGTAGCAGAGATAATTCAATTTCAAAAATAACTTGAGAGAAAAGATAAGAAAATTGATCTAAGTTTTAAAATAAGGTATGAATTATGATTATACTTTATTACATTTTAAATGTATCATTATGTTATAAAATTCAAATGATTTTAATTTAGAAAAATTAAATATGAAATGTATTTCGTAACTATTTCTTTAAGACTAGAATCGGATTTCATCCTAATTTTTGCAAATAGCTTGTCCGACTTTGGGATTGCTAATGGACGTGTAAACTTACCAATCCTGTTGATGTCGAATAGGAAAATATCCAGCCTTAAACTGGACAAATAAGCAAATAGTCAAATTGCGAAGTGAGCAATAGATGGGTGAGGTTGACAGGGTTGAAATTTTGTGATATTAAATCTTGGAATATCTCATAATTCCGACACGTCCCATCGAGTTAGAATTGCCTTGTCTGATTAGTTAAGCAAGCCATTATCCATTGTTTGTTAGTGGACTAAAACCATTTGTCCTGTGTTTTCGGATCAAAATTATAACATTCGTCTCCTACAACAAGAGTCTAAAAGCCTCATCTTTCTTCTTCCAATTAATGAATAAAACTAGGATTCTTTTATCGGAAAACTTAATAGTTCAAAAGTTCGTGGATAATTTTAGTTAAATAAAAATTTGAGGGTATTTGCTTATTTATTGACAATTTTAAGTATGCTAAATCCCATTGTGTTGGAAACTCAAGATGGTATTCAATCCTGACTGCAACAAAGTAATTATAAAACTTTTCATATTTTGATTTCTCAATTTAATTATATAAAATGGTTTAACACATAAATCATAATAAAACATGAACCTTAATTCGTAAATTATTTCAAAGCTTGATCATTTCTTTTTGTATCCCTCGAACCGTTTTTAAAATTAGCTCATTTCAACTACCGTAATCACACAGGTGTCCAGTCTCTAACAGTATCCACATAACAAGTTGAGAAAACTCTGTAACTCTTACAAAAAGGGGTTAAGCAAGAAGTAATAACTTCGTTAGAGCTTAAGCCTATTTAATAAGATTTGAACATTCTAGTAATTTAATTGAATTTTAATTAAACTTTAATTACAATTACAAATAATTATAATTAAATACCAATTATATTCAAATAAGATTCAATATCTCATATTGATCCTTATTTATTAAATATTTTATATTTAATCATAAAGTTTCTTAAATTTTACATTCAAGTCCAATACTATTAAAATATCTTTACTGTTTTCAACCTTCTTTATTAGAGACGCATTAGCCTATCAAATATGTTAGCAATGATTATAAGTTATAATTCGTATTTATAACTAGAATTAGATAAATTAAACTCTTTTTTATTTATCTTTAATTCGCTAATTAAAATTTTTATAATTATATATCAAGATTGGCATCTAGTAATGCATCTATGTTTCGATTAAACGTGGAGCATAAAATTAATGTCTACTCTATTTTGAGTTAAATCATATTAGTTCTTCATTATTAGCTATTGATTAAATTAATGACATGTGTAAACTATTTACAAAGCGTCATTCCACCTTGTCTAAGGATTTCCAGAATCAATATTAATCGAGAATAATATAACATTCTCCATAATTACTTTAAGATAATGAATCTTATCTTGATCACTCAACTACTTTCATATAGTTCATGCTACATCCAATATCTTCCGACTAAACGACTCATGATTAGAATAGGTGATAAGTAGTATCAAAATATAACGATCCCTACATAAGATAACTTTGGAGATGGCAAGTCAAATGATCACTTATACAATCAACACAATGAGAATTTTCATAGACATACAAGTAATGTCTTAAATGGATTTCTCATATCAGGTCTGTTCAGTGAACTTATTCTCTATCATTCACTCATACATTTGTTTAATGATCTTCATACTTTAGTCTATAAAATCGACTACTTCCCTTAAAAGAAAAAACAAAACGTGTGTTAGTCCTTTTACGTTCTATTAACGTCCAGTCTTAATAGAGCAATGACTATGAACAATTTAGGGATAATACAGAAATACAACATAAATCTTATAATTATAATCTCACTATAATTTCATTTGCAAGGTGTAATTTTCCTATAAATTGTATCATATACATCTAAACATGTGCAAGATAAAGAATGCCTTTAAATTGTTTTATCACTAAACTACAACCAATCGATTGGCAGTAGGGCATAAACTAACAATCTCACACTTACACTAAGCCAATCATTTAAGTATCTTATACCATATCACCATATGATGATTATGCTACTACTGTGACATTGGCTTAATGACAAAATTTTACAAGATTCTCTACAGTGAGTACTTGCTTAAATCTTTCAACTTCAACTTAATTAGCATCATAATTAAGAAAAAATTGCCTAAATTCATTCTTGATTCTTTTATAAGACCTTAGCCCCTTTGACATGCCCAATGGATCTAATTTTTCACAGTATATTAATGTCTTGAACAATGCAAGAAACTATATTAAATTTACTAAAGAAATTATTGATCCAATTAATCATTTCCACTAAATGAAAAATATATTGTGGCTTAATTAGCAACTATTGCTTCACTAAAATCTTTCCAATCTTAAATGATATTCTTCTTAAGAAAACTAAACCTTAATTATGTAACTTCTAAAATAAATATCCCTATCTCTTTAAACTCAAATATCAACTCATACATAGAATAATAAATATTGTTAATACTTTACATGTATATTGTATTTCAAATACTAAACATCTTTAGTACATTATCTATGTATTTGGACTTAGAATAGGTGAAAATTTTCCAGTCCGTCTCTACAGATCTAATTCCTATAATTAAGTTGTTACCTCTTAATATCCAACAGGAGTTGTTCTTGGACAATTATGTTTTCAAGAATTTAAAATTAGAATTATTGTTCTTTGTGAGCAATATGTCTTAACGTAATCCCATTAAAGACGGAAAATATCCTCTCATTAACTTTCTTGTCTTAACGTAATCCCCTTAAAGACGGAAAATATACTCCCATTAACTTTCTTGTAGACATGATAAATTCACAATCATCTTGAATACAAACTCTTTGAATTCATCAAGAAACTTAATCTTTCAATATCTCATAGCCTTTCAACTACACATCAAATGTATCAACAAATGCAATAGTTCCAATTAGATGTAATGTCATAAGATTTGAACTTTTCAAATTTCTCCTTACTCTTACCACTTATCTTAAAAACTATTTTTCTATAAGTATATATTGAAACAAACAATTTGTTTAGTAGATCTATAAGATTATTGATAGTTGTAGTTTACAATATGTTTTAGTAGGTGTTTTAGTGTGTTTTTAGGTGTTGATTGGATGATTTGTGTAACGCACCACCTTCACGTGGTAGATCTCGAACATCCATTGGACATTCGAGAACATACCATATGAAAGCAGCATGTTAGAGCACTTCTTAGCTTGTGAAATTTGTGTTCTAAGCATCTTGGTTGAATATGCATATTAATTAGGATATGATGTCAGTTCGTTCACCTTAGGAAATTTGTTACATATATTTATAATCATAATTCAATTGGATAAATAGCATCATTAGTAACTTTTCATAAGGAAGATTAGCTAAAAGAAATGAGGTAGGCTATAGGAATTGTAAAACAAACAAAAAAATGTTTCTTCTTTAATAAATAACTATTCCACTAGCCTTTGAGTTATGTTACTTGAGAATGTCATATAGTTAAGCAATTAGGGACATTCATCATAAATGTTTGCCTTTGCGTCAAAAGGCTAGAATGACATTCCAACCAAGCCTATCAATAAAATGTGACCTAGTTGAGTAACTGGAGGACATTAATTATAAATGTTTTCCTTCGCATCAAAAGACTAGGTCAAAGTTAAAGAAAATAAACAAAATGGTTTTTTGATAAATAAATCTACCGATCTTTTAAAATAGCAAGAATTTTCATGAAAAACTACTTAGTGATATTGCACTTTTGATTGACTACTAATTATCAATGTATGAGTACAAGGGCTTTGGGTGAATTAATATGATATTAAGGTCTTGATTAGTATGTATATTCAATCCAAAGATCTTAGCCACAGATTGCATAAGTTAATAGTTAGAATAACTTGATTAATTGTTGTTTAAGGTTAAAATAATTTTATGAAGTTAGATGTCATTATATTATTATTGCATATACATAAATTTATGTGTTATTTTTTGTTGTGTTTGAGATTGTATTTTTTTTGTTTTGCTTAAGGAAAAGAAAAAGTTAAAGTGTGGGGGTGTTGATAGTTTTAGTTTACATAATGTTTTGGTAGCGTCCCCTTACCCAAGGGTACACGTCGGGACGTCCGGAGGTCATTCCGACACATATCCTATGATGAGGGCACGCTACGTTTGATCACTACATTAACTTTACATGGCATCATATCATTATTCATTATAAAACATCATATTGAAAACCACAATATTTTAAAACCAACTTTTTCCTCATTTCATTTCATAAAAACCCGATTGTCTACATTGTGACTTTCATCAATTTCCACATATACATCGTCAAAACCTAATACAATAATACTACATAATGAGGAAAATATATAAATCTATCTAAACCATCCAAAAGTCCTAGCTGATCGACCTTTAAGCCATGACTTCACTTGCCAAAACACTATCCACACAGCAGGCAGAGCCTCTCAGTAACTAAAATTGTCTCTCGGTCCTGAAAAGTCAACGTTGTAATTTTGGTGAGTTTTGCGAACCCAATGAGGTACCATCATCGATGGTTCACTCAATTCATGCATCACATTATATCACATAACATATAAATCACAGCGTTACACATTTCACACTTCACATTCAATACAATTTAATCATTCAATTATGCATATGTAGTGCACATGAGACCTACTTTCCATTTGTTATTTTGTTATGACCGAGTGTCTAAACTGTCCCTTAAAGGGCTTATTAATAACTATCCCATATAGGACTCATTAAATGTTGAGCCTGAGGCTCTGAATCACTTTTGAGCTTTAGGCTCTTTTTCATACGTTAAGCTCTGATCGGTGGCTACTTAGGTCACAACTCCATTATATTTCATGCATTCATGAAATGAATTGCATCACTCATATTTGCATATTTTCGTCCACTCACCTTCCCATATCATCGGACCTTAGTCCGGCATTCACATCTAAGCTAAGAAACACTTTGTGATCATGCATTCATGAAATGAAAAGCAAGTAACCCAAACAGTCATATTATACAGCACATAGGTCATCACATTCACATGTAAGTAGCACTTTAAATATCTCAATCCCCATTCCTTTTCATCGGACCTTCTGTCCGGAATTCATAATCAACACAATCACTATCATTCACAACATAAATTAAGCAAACAATAGTTGAGAGAAACCATCTAGGTTACTCACAAGTTACTCCCGAAGCTAATGCCTGGAAGTGTCGGCAACATCTGGAAGTTGATGTTCTAACTGATCCTCTATTTCAAAATAATACACACATATATCACACTTTGCACAATTATCATTGTTTAACAATGCATATGTATGCAATGAATCTTGTACTATGCATATTCATGACAATCCTAGGTATCCTTCCATCAAGGTTATCAAAACCATAGCCAAATATCGAACCTTACTTAATTAGCATTGTTAGTAGGGTTTAAACCTCAACAAACCATTTGAAACAAATTTCATACCCTAATGAGCCATTTCAGATTTCTCCAAACTCTGACTTTCGAATGTACTATTCACGATAAACCAGAGAATGCAGTTGATATTATTTGGTCCTATAAGCAGAAGGTAGACAAAGCAGAAGCAAACGAATATTCAAAACACAAACGATGTGCCAAAAGACAGACGAAGTGTCTAAAATCAGACGGAATCTCAAAGGCAGACGATAAAAGTCAATGCAAATGGTAGAAGTCAAACATAGACGATAAAAGTCAAAGTAGACAGTAAAAGTCAAACATAGATGATAGAGGTCAAAGTAGATGGTAAAAGTCAAACATAGACGATAGAAGTTAAAGTGAACGGTAAAAGTCAAACATAGACGATAGAAGTCAAAGTAGACGATAAAAGTCAAACATAGACGATAAAGGTCAAAGTAGACGGTAAGAGTCAAACATAGATGATGTAGACGGTAAAAGTCAAACATAGACAATAAGTGTACACACCTCACTCAAAAACCTTTTTCTTGAATATCTTTAAGTTTTCATACATGCTTAGTGAAGAACCAGAGCATATCACCTTTCCATATTTAACTCCCTATAATAATCTTATACATCATTTTATCTCTATTTCAACTCCAAGAATCATTTCACAATATCCAATCACTAATAATCCATCAAAATCTAAATGATATTAGATCTTTAAATCTTCATCCCTCTAACACAATGTTCAAGAATACAACTATATAAAATGCTATGTTCATGCAGATGACAGTAACTCATCAATTTTATTTCAAATCTCCAATCCTAAAGAATTTATTCACTACCTTCTTGTTGAAACACTCCAAGATCTTCAACTATCCCCAAAGCCTTTATTGCATGCAAAGTCACGTACTCCTTTGTAAACAGTAACCAATTTCTAGTTTTTCTTAAGGTAGAAGAAACACTTTAAGAGTAAAGGAAATGGTGAGGGATTTGAAGAATCAGAGTTAACTCTCGAAAAGAGTTTGATGGAAAACTCTGTGTATGGAAATAAATTTGGAGACGATGACAATAAGGAAAGAACATAGGAAAAATATCAACCCCTTTTTAACTCTCGAATTGCTCAACCTTACTTCTGACACATAATATAGCAACTTTACACTTTACACTTTCCTAAAGTCTAGGTTTGGACTTTGTTTCTTTTGAACTAACTGCCTCTAACTCTCATCTTTACAATCCAACTGTCTCCAAATCTACATTTGATTTCTATTATTCTATTTTCCTATTTCCCATAATACTTTATAAATTCCAAATCAAATCCTACGTCCACCAAAATTCATAATTCTCACGATTCTTCTAACCAATAATATTTTCAATATAGAAACATTCGTAAATCACTAAAATTCACAATTTTTCAAGAATCACAATTCAATCCAATTATACCTAGAATTATTCATGAATGCATGTACAATTAATTTCACATGCAGAAAAATATCATTATTCACTTATATGAGCATGTCACATTATACACGAACGTAAAAACGCATCTCTTGCCTCTCACTAACACTCTTATTTACTATTCTGACATTCCCATAGGTAATGGGATGTTACAACTCTCCCCTCCTTAAAAGAAATTTCGTTATCGAAATTCTTACCTGTTTGCTCGAACAAGTGGGGATATTGCGTCCTCATATACTCCTCTGTCTCCCAAGTTGCTTCCTCAATTGAGTGGTTCCTCTAAAAGACTTTCACCAATGGAATAACCCTATTCTTCAACTGCTTGATTCGTGATCTGACAATCTTGATCGGCTCCTCAACATAGCTTAAGTTACTAGCAACCTCAATCCCCTGAGTCGGTATCACATATGTCAGATTTGATCTGTATCTTCGGAGCATACTCACAAGGAATACATTATGTAATTGAGACATCTCATTCAGTAAAGCTAGCTTATAGGCCAAAGGTCCAATCCTCTTAATGATCGCATAAGGACCAATGTACCTAGGGCTCAACTTGCCCTTCTTACTGAACCTCAAAACTCCCCTCCAAGGTGATAATCTCAAGAACACCTTATCTCCCACATTGTACTCCATATCAAGTCGATATTGATCCACATAACTCTTCTGTCTATCCTGGGCCGCTTTGATTCGGCTTCAGATCAGTTTCACCTTATCCACTGTATCTAGTATCAACTATGGGCCTTCAACTATTCTCAAGCCCTCTTCAACCCAATATAATGGTGATCAACACTTTCTACCATACAGCGCCTCATATGGTGCCATTCCAACACTACTGTGGTGATGGTTGTTATATGCAAACTCTATTAATGCCATATATTGATCCCAAGTTCCTCTAAACTCCAATACACGTGCCCTGGGCATATCCTCTACAGTCTTAATTGTCCTCTCATTTTGTTCATCTGTCTGAGGATGAAATGCTGTACTGAAGTTCAACTTAGTACTCATAGTAGACTGCAAGCTCTTCTAGAACCTTGAAGTAAATTTAGGATCCCTATATGATATAATGGACACTAGAACCTCATGCAGTCTCACCACCTCATTCACATATCGCTAGGCTAACTAATCAAGTGAATTATTTTCTCTTACTGGTAAGAAGTGGGCCAACTTAGTCAACCGGTCCACTATGACCCATATAACATCATTCTGCCTCGGAGGCTTAGGCAGTCCCATGATGAAGTCCATAGTAATCCGTTCCCATTTCCACTCCGGAATGGGCAACGAATGGAGCTTTCCTACTGGAGCCTGGTGCTTAGCTTTAACTTGCTGGCAAGTCATACATTTAGCTACATACTCCGCCACTTGCTTCTTCATTCCAGGCCACCAGAAATGCTGATTAAGTGTGTTATACATCTTGGTAGTACCAGGATGCATAGTATAGGAAGCCATATGAGCTTCCTCTAGAATCTCTTTCCTCAAATTATCTACATCAGGCACACACAACCTCTGTTTCAACCATAAAGTTTCATCCCTTAACTGAAACTCAGAATCCAGATTCATCTTCACTTTCTCCACAAGCTTCTCCACATGGGGATCTTTCCTTTGTACTCTTCTAATCTGATCATGTAACATCAGCTTAAGTTTAAGTGTAGCCATCAATGCCTCATTGCATTGTAGATTCAATTCCACATTTAGAGCTCTCAAATGAATCAAATTAGGTAATCTCGATAACTAAATCTAAGCTGCACTGATATTAGTTTTCCCACTCAAAGCATCTGCCACCACATTAGCTCTTTCCAGGTGGTATTCAATAATGCAATCATGGTCTTTTGGTAACTCAATCCATCTCCTCTGCCTCAAATTCAACTCTTTCTGACTCAATAGATACCTCAACCTCTTATGATCCGTATAAACTAGGAAGGTCTCTCCATACAAATAATGTCTCTAAATCTTTAGAGCAAATACAACTGCAGCTAGCTCTACATCATGAACTGGGATAATTAATCTTATGAGACCTTAATTGTCTCGATGCGTAGGCGATCACTTTGCCATGTTGCATCAATACACATCCCAATCCTTGATGCGACGCATCACTATACACCACATATCTTCCGGTCCCTAATGGTATAGTCAACACTAGTGCAGAAGTCAATCGATGCTTAAGCCCTTCAAAGCTCTTCTGACACTCCTCATCCCATCTAAACACTACATTCTTCCTCAGAAGTTTTGTCAGAGGGGCTGAGATCAAAGAGAACCCCTTAACAAATCTCCGATAATATCTAGCCAATCCTAGGAAGCTTCGAATTTCTGACATATTCCTCGGAGCTTTCCAATTCATCACTGCTTCAATCTTCTTTTGATCTACCTGTATGTCATCTCCAGTCACTATATGCCCTAGAAACACAACCTGATCCAGCCAAAATTCACACTTACTAAATTTGGCATACAATTGTCTTTCTCTCATAATCTGTAATATAACCCTTAGATGCTTAGTATGTTCCTTTCTGCTCGTTGAATACACCAAGATATCATCAATAAACATAATCACAAATTGATCTAGGTAGGGCTGAAACACCTTGTTCATCAAGGCCATAAAAGCTGCCGGGGCATTAGTCAACCCAAATGGAATCACTAGAAACTCATAGTGCCCATACCTGCTCCTAAATGCACTCTTAGGCATATCAGCCTCTGCTATCTTTAATTGATAATACCCTGATCTCAGATCTAGCTTAGTAAATACTTGAGCTCCCAGCAACTGATCAAGCAAGTCGTCGATTCTAGGCAGTGGATACTTATTCTGCATTGTTACTCGATTCAGTTGCCTATAATCGATGCATAACCTCAAAGTCCTATCCTTCTTCTTCACAAACAGTACTGGTGCTCCCCAAGGTGAAATATTAGGTCTAATAAAACCCTTTTCGAGTAACTCTTGAAGCTGACCCTTCAACTCCTTCAGTTCCACAAGTGTCATCCTATATGGAGGGATAGATATAGGAGCGGCACCTAGAACTAGATCAATTGTGAACTCTGTTTCCCGATCTGGTGGTAACCTAGATAGCTCATCGAGAAACACATCTAGAAACTCTCTAACCACTGAGCACTTTGCTCAGCCCTAGTATCAATGACATGGGCCAAATAAGCCTCACATCCTCCCTGCATCAATCTCAGTGCACTCATAAATGGTATCATCCTAGCTGGCACTGCCTGACTATCTCCTCTTAAAACCACTCTCGGCTGACCAGAAGATTCTAGCACTACTTCCTTGGTGTAACAATTCATGATGGCTCTATGAGCAGTGAGCCAATCCATGCCTAGGATCACATCTATCTACCTCAACTGTAATACATTCAGGTCTGCCTCCAACTTTGCTTAATCAATCCTAATCAAGCATCCCTTGCAGACCTCACTTATAACGGTAGTACTGCCTATTGGTGTACTCACTTCTAATCCATACTGTAGTAACTCCCTATCACAATGCAATCTACATGCTAAATGCGGTGCGATAAAGGAGTGTGTGGATCCTGGATCTCGCAGTGCAAATGCCTCAAAGTTATAAACAAGAAGTGCACCTACAACTACATCTAGTGAGTCTTGGTCCTCTTGCCTGGTCATAGCATAGACCTTGGCCTGGGACTGTGGGCAATTACCCCGCCCCTCAATCTTCGTGAAAGAACTCCCAGCTCCTCCTCTGTCCCTACCTCGACCTCTCTGTCTAGATCCACCACCTGTACTCTATTGGACTGTAGTATTACCCCCAGATCGCCCACTAGAAACAGGCCGAGCTCCCAAAGTATTAGGGCAATCCCTGATCTGGTGGTCCATAGAGCCGCATTTGAGGAAAGCTCCAGTCAGTCTCCAACACTAACCACTATGCCTCTTCTCGCAGTGTTCACAAACTGGAATTTGATTCTGTCTTGTACCCCTTCCACTACCAGTCTATGAAAACCTACCCCTCAGTCCAGATCCTAATTGCCTGGATCCACCTGATAATCTGAAGGTTCTGTTATGACGTTTACTGAAACTCCTACCAGAACTGCCCTAACTCTCACTAGGCCTCTTCTCTCTAGACAAGGGTCCAATCTCAACTTGTTTCTCTGTCATCAGCTGCTCAATTCTAATTGAAGCAGCCCTCAACTCCATTAAAGTATCCAGATTTGACCGTGTCAAACTTGTTTTGATCTCCATATTAAGTCCATTTTCAAATCTCCTACACTTGTCTTCTTCGGTAAGGATCAAAGCAGTAGCATAACCCATCAGCTCATTAAATCGAATCTCATATTCAGCCACAGACATTCTACCCTGCTTTAGACCTATAAATTCTTTCATCTTCCTGTCCAGGTAGATCTTGGGCATATAGTTCTCCTTGAAGACCCTCAGGAAGTCTTCCCACTTCAATTGGTAGGGCCTGGTGGTACTACCAGGGATAGTCTTCCACCACTGACAATCTGGGCCCTGCAGTAAGGACACTGCATAATCAAACCTCTCATCAGGCTCGCAATTCATCTGATCAAATACTCTTTTGGTCCTTTCCAACCATCCCTTAGCTTCAACAGGGTATGTGCTGCCATAAAAGTCCACAGCTCTCTGCTTTTGCAACCTATTGTACCTCCTCTCCCTTCTATCGGGAACTCTTGGAGGCATCTCCTCAGATCAAGGTACCGAGGACTCTCTACTGGCTCCTACCGATCTTTGGTCAACTAGTTGATCAACTTGATCACCTAGAACGGATGACCTATAACAAACAACAAATTTTAATCATTTCCCTACACTCCTCACGATATTTCATACTTAACGTTATATATGTCTCAAAATATGCCAACCATGCTCTGATACCACCTAGGTGTAGCACCCCCTTACCGTAGGGTACACACCAGAATGCCCGAGAGTCATTCCGATACATATCCTACGATAAGGGCGCACTACGTTTGATCACTACATAAACTTTACATGGTATCATATCATTACTCACTTAAAAGCATCATAAGAAAACCACAATATTTTAAAATCAACTTTTTCCTCATTTCATTTCATAAAATCCCGATTGTCTACATTGTGACTTTCATCAATTTCCATATATATATATAAATCATCAAAACGTAATACAATAATACTACATAATAGGCCAAATACATTTTGGGGCCCCTGTACTATGTGTGTTTCTCACATAAGGCCCCTGTTGTACTACATGCAATATTAAGCCCCTGTACAACGGACGTGCTCAACACGCGGCCCTTATTTAACAATCCAAACGGCGCGTGTTTAACAAACTAACGAGAGGAGCGTGAAGACAGGGCAAATACATTTTGGGGCTCCTGTACTATGTGTATTGCTCACATAAGGCCCCTTGTTGTACTACATGCAATATTAAGCCATTGTACAACGGACGTGCACAATATGCGGCCCTTATTTAACAGTCCAAACGATGCGTGATTAATAGACTAATAGGAGGAGCGTGAAGATAGCAGGATCTCGCGATAGCGACCTGGTCGCGATCGCGACATGTTGCAATCGCTAGATCATTCTCCAGAATACTAACGATCTGTCGCGATCGCGATTCTCTTATACTTTTCGCGATCTCGAACGCCCTCATCTGACGAATCCCCAAAGTCACCCTCATGCTCATGCACGATCGTGCATTTTGCCTATGATTTTCAAACAAAAGTCACCGTCGTGCTCATGCACGACGGTGCACTTCTTCTTCTTCCTCTTTACCAAAACCTCA